>JAUEKS010163977.1:0-11621 GCA_031762815.1 Tylodina fungina
GAGAGTTGGAGACACATTCTGTCACTTAAATAACCTATTTGTGTTGCAAGTGACAAAAAACTTTAACTCAACTCAACCCTGGTTATCATCATTAAGTTCTCTCTGGTTATCAGCATTAAGAAAACCCGGACCGTCATTATGACACAAAACGTAGACCATCCCACAACGTTATAGCTTAATGATCAAACCTTAGATGAAGTCTTTGAATTCGCTTATCTTGGATTGACAATATTCAACCTCTCCCTTGAGAAAGAGCTGAATACCAGGATAGGAAAAGCCTCAACCACATTTAGCAGACTATCAGCCAGGGCATGTAACAACAGCAAACTCACACTAAAGACCAAGATCACAATATACCAATCTTGTCTACTCAGTATCTTGCTGTATGGAACTGAAACATGGACAACTTACTCTTACCACCTCAGAAAACTCAACAAATTTCACATGCGTTGTCTCAGACAAATATTTAAAGATCAAATGGCATGACAAAATAACCAACGCAGAGGTCATGGAATGAACTGGAGTGACTGCACTCACAACTGTCATCAAGCACCGCAGACTAAGGTGGCTTGGCATCACTGTAAGAATGAACGACTGCCATCTTCCAAAGTCCATTCTCTACTGTGAACTAGAATCAGGGACGCGTGGACCCCGAAGACCAAAGCTTCGCTCAATTGATGTCTAGAAACAAGATCTCAAAGATTTTGATATTGATAGGAATGACTGAGAAGACATCACAGCTGATAGAACAGCATGGCGTGCTGCCTTGACAATTGGGAAAAAGATGCGTCATTCCAAGTGGGTTGCCCAGAGGAGAAGCGTGCGATATGTGAACTTCCTACAGTACATCCCACAAAACTCATATGCAATTACAACCAACGACATTGCACATAACAAATTAGGCTTATTAGTCACACAAGAGCTTGTGCTGAAGACCACGTACCTAACTTGACAAGTGCTATGTACCACCATCTGTAAAGATGAGAGAAGTTAATTATTCTGGACGTTATATGACCATTGTTCCTGTGTCTTTTTTTAACAGTGTACCAGAGCTCAACAAACTGCAGCAGCTAAAAGACGAAACTGGAGAGCTCTCCTCAGGAGATGAGAAACGGTACAGATCACTCAAGAAACAATGTGAAAAAGAACTGCTACAGGTAAATAGTATCACTGGTTCCTCTCTTTGATTTTCTCAATGGCCGAAGAAAAGGAAGAAGCAATAGCCTATAATTAGACCTGGATGTTTTCAAGCAATTGCCTGAATTCCGGCAATCTTAAAATGGGGAAAATTTCCTGCTAATAATGCTTAAGTACTGAGTTTGAATGCGGGAATATGTTACTGGCTTAACACCGACTCTGCCAGCTTTCTGGCAATAATTGCCTGAACTTAATATAAATGCGAAATGCAAAGACTTCTAAGGGAGGCTACACTTTCGCACACAAAAAATCTTTGCGCAGCCATTGTCCATCTCTCACTTTATTATAGGCTGCGAATGGTGATGTTGTTTTGAAATAAATGTGTGTAATCTCTGTTAAATTTGATTGTGGATTACACTGTACACGCATATTCTGCAGTGTCGAATAGTTAGATCTAAGTAGATAGATTTAGATCTTATTGAAATATAGATCTAGAATCTAGCCCTAGATTCTATCTGTTCCTCGTCATGCCTGAACAGTTCGTGAAACGGACTGCCGACCTGAAATCTAGATCTAGATTCTAGATATCTAGATCTAGATCTATATTGAAAATGGAATAAGAAACAAGTTTCGATGGAAAAAAATGGTGTGTAGAATTTTTGTTAAACTTTTCTCAATTCATTAATCATCCTAGATCTAGACCCAGATTTAGGATCTAGATTCTATAGTAAACAAAATGTTAGTGTTTTATATAAATTGATGTAATTCAAGGAACAGGTTCTGGGAGATGAATTTTTGGGCATACATAGTGGTGAAAACGCTCCAGCATCGGGGTGCCCCCTGACACTCTACAGGGGGGCCCTGACCCCTTACCAGGGCTCCGGCCTGGACCCCTAGATTTTCAGGCAATATCAAAGCACCTTACATCCAGGTCTATATAATGATGTAGTAAGTTTGTGCTTTGAAGAAGTGTTAAAAATCTGTCAAGTGATTCTGGACCATGTATTGCTTTATTGGTTAAAGTGTTTGTTTTGTTACTTCAGGCTGCCGATGTGATTTGTTGTACGTGTGTGGGAGCAGGAGACCCCCGTCTTGCAAAACTCCAGTTCAGCTCTGTGCTTATTGATGAGAGCACACAGGCTACAGAACCAGAGTGCATGATTCCGGTCATTCTGGGATGTAGGCAGGTCTGTAAATTGATAATTTTGACTAAATTGTTATTTTTTTACCTTGGTCACTGCGTTTTATTGTGATTGGGGTGTATGAATGGCTGTCAGTAGGCACCTACATGATGAGTCAAATGACGCAGCATTAGCTAATTCCCAACTCTATCGCCAGCATTGTCCTATGCAGAGGGGTAGAGATGCATCTCAAACTAGGGTCTGATCTGAGGGTGAATCAGAGAACTGGCAGGGGTTGAAGACGAGCCAGCGCTCGAGAGGTTACATTGCATTGCACAATGCCTTTGGCTAGCGTCAAGATAAGTTCTGTAGGTAGTCGTTTTGGCTGACTGTTCCCGCGTATGACGCAAACACATATGTAACTGAGGCCATGTATTTTTGGGTAATGCAAGAGACCCAAGCCGACCAATCACTAGGTGGGTGATCAAAGGCGATCATCAATGTGGGAATAGTTGCAGTATTAAATTATCATGTTTTGCCATGAAATCATGGTAGGAATAAGCAGTTGTGAATTGGGACAGGGTTTTCCAGTTCCTTAGATCAACCAAGATTCACTGAGGGATGGGGAAGATATAACCAGTAGGAAATATCAAACAGGAGTTTTATATGGCAAAAAAAAAATCAATCACTGCTTAGGTGTGAATGAGTTAAGATTCGGTTTGCATTTTATTTTTGTTTTTCCATCAAGCCTTTCCTCACTTGATTTCAACTGGGTAATGCACTATCTATATAGGAAACCTTGTCAGAGACCAAAACAGGCTTATAAATTAGCAGTTTCTGTGTGTATTTTAAATGCACTAAAGAATCATTGTCAGTTGAAAGTGAAAGAATTCTCTGTTCTGATTTGTCGGGATATAGGTATGATGAAGAAGCATCATTTATTAAACCATTCCCTCCCAATCTGGCTGTCATCATGTCCATCCCAGCCTCGGCCTTCCCCACTGCATAACACATACTGTTCGTACTTGCTTAGTTGTTCAGGCTGCAACTTCTAAAATTATGGCTTTCAATTTTGTACAATTTCTAGTTCGGAGCTTTTTTACCAATTCTTTTAATTTTTGTGCTGTTTCTTCCATTGTTTTGGAAGTGAATGACTTTTATCAACTGGGATACATTGGGTAGTACAAGGGAAATGTATTTTTCTTAAAAGACATGGAAACTAGGATAAAAATAAATATCTTAAAGTGCTTGATATGCTTTTCTTCTGGCATCAGTTGATCTTAGTGGGAGACCACTGCCAGCTGGGGCCAGTGGTGATGTGTAAAAAGGCTGCACGTGCTGGACTCTCGCAGTCCCTGTTTGAGCGCCTGGTGGTGCTTGGTATCAGAC
Organism: Tylodina fungina; assembly: GCA_031762815.1. NCBI lineage: Eukaryota > Metazoa > Mollusca > Gastropoda > Umbraculida > Tylodinidae > Tylodina > Tylodina fungina. Next base: position 3,648 of record JAUEKS010163977.1, read on the forward strand.
CCATCCGTTTGCAGGTTCAGTACCGTATGCACCCTGCTTTAAGCAGCTTTCCTTCCAACATCTTCTACGAGGGATCTCTGCAGAATGGGGTAACAGCCAGTAAGTATTGTATGCTTTGTCTTTAAGCATGTTAACTGATAAATTAATACAGTTGTCTAATAAAATATTTCATAGTTAATTGGGAGCCATTCATTGTGAAATGTGAAGCACAACAGACGTATTCAATATTTTTAAAGTTTGTTACTTGGTGTCCTTTTACAGGTGACCGCCATCGTGGTGGGTTGGACTTCCCATGGCCTCAACCCGATAAGCCAATGTTCTTTTACAGTACCTTTGGCACAGAGGAGATTTCCAGTTCTGGAACTTCCTACCTCAATAGGTAATTTAATGTTATTTGTGTACATATACTATAGTTGGCTGGCTAGCTTATAGGTAGTTGCCATTTGCAATAATTTACAACACCTAAAAGCAGGAGGGTTGGCGAAAGAAAACAGAAATTGGATTGGTCCAGTATTAATATACATTTTCAGTTTCTCAAGGCAATAAGAATTTTAATGGTTATTTTAGGAGGCCGATAAAACACGCCATAAACACATTGTTGCCAAGACCCCCTCTCATAGAACAAACTTGTGGGCTTTTTGACCTTTGCCTGTCAAATATTGTTCGGTGCTATTTACTTTGTGCTGCGATATATAACATCGATTCTTTTACGTATGCCTTACAGAACTGAAGCAGCTAATGTGGAAAAATTGGCCACCAGGCTCCTTAGAGCTGGAGTGAAACCTGAGCAAATTGGTATAATCACTCCTTATGAAGGACAGAGAGCATATCAAGTGCAGCATATGCAGTACAATGGTTCTCTCAACAAGAAACTCTACATGGTATGCATCAGCCCTGATGACCATATTTAAACAGTATTGTACCATAGGAGATGAAAGTCGTTCAATTATTTACATTTCATCCTGTATTGTCAGCCCAAAGCGAATGTTACTATCTATAATATTTATTGATTGTTTTAAGCATGTTGTTGTAGTTATACATAAAGGTGTGTTACAATACCTTCTATTTAAGATTTGCAACATGTTTCAACTACTTATCGTTTAATAGGAAATCAAGCTGTATTCTATAATGACACTGATTCTTTAATTTTTTAATAAAATTCATGTTCTCTGAAATTTCATTTCTGCAGGAGATTGAAGTGGCAAGCGTTGATGCCTTTCAGGGTAGAGAAAAAGATTTCATTCTCCTCTCCTGTGTCAGATCCAATGAGCACCAGGGTATTGGTTTTCTAAATGATCCAAGGCGTCTTAATGTGGCACTTACACGAGCTAGGTGAGTTTTTGTCAGTTTCACTTACACATGCAAGGTGAGCCTTGTAGCTTGATGACTTGTCATGATTATCCATATATAATTTTACAAAGTTCTGAATCACTTTAATGATTTACATCGAGTGAATTGCCTTGCGGTTGATGCAAAGTCTGGGATTTTCGAGGATTATGAGCAGAAGCTGAATTTTAGTCATATATTTGTGTAAACAACATATAATTCTAAGTAAAAAGCAATACAAAATTTTGAAAACCCAAAGTAAATGCTTAACTCATTCCCACCTAAGCAATGGCAGATTTGGAGCTGTTTTAGGCTCTTTTTCACACATCGCATCCCTACTTGTTACGTCTGACCTTCCCCACCCTCCTTGAATCCTGATTGATCTAAGGTACCCCCCTGTACCTGAAAACCCCGCCTCAAATTACTCCTGTTTGTTCCCACCACGATTTCATGGCGTAACATGATAAATTATCATTGCAACTGTTCCCGCATTGATTGCTTGTGACCACCTGTCTAGTGATTGGTCGGCTTCAGATGGGCCTTGTCTTCAGCTACTCCCATAGCATGTCAGAGGCTTGGGTCTATTGCAATATCCCAAAAACACATGGCCACTGTTGCATCATACACAGAAGCAGTAAGCCGTGGTCTGCTGCTTACAAAGCTTATCTCGACATCCGACCTTGTTTTCGACCACTCCCAGGTCTATGCGGGCAGCAAGTCAGAAGGCCAGCGCCTCTCGAACTACCTTGCTACCCTCGCAATAAAGGTGTGCGTAGAGTGATGGTACCCAGCCCAGAGAGCCAATCTCGACACTGGCCAATGCAATGTAACTACTGGACCCTTGGCTCGTGTTCAACTCCTTCCAGCTGGATGTAAAGAAATATAGAACCCGTAGGCATACAATTTTGAGTCCGAATGTTAAAGTCCCACATTAAAAGTATTTTTTTTTTCTTGCAGATATGGTGTGATCATTGTTGGAAATCCCAAAATTCTCTCTCGGGTAAGTTTTGAGGTCAAAAGTACTTTTAGTTTTGCTATTGTAGTCCAGGTCTATCGTCTCTGTTTACTTTTGTTTGTGTAGAGCTTATAGAGTCAGGCCAGCGAATATTCTCTTGCGTTTGGTAGCATGTAATTCACTACTGCCTGCAGCAGGGTAAGAAACGTTAGGCCGCATACCCAGCGCATTATACAAGCTCACAAAAGAGCAGGTAAAGTTAGACAAGTCCATAGTAAATTAAAATTGTGGTTGGTGTCAGGAGGTGCATCCAGAGGTACATCCAGCCATAACTGAGCTACCCTGTGTAAGTGAGGGATAACAAAGATAATTGTAACATGAATGCATTACTGCAAAATGTTAGAAACCAAGTTTTCATGATCCCACATATGCACAAATGTATGCACACACACGCACATGTGCACACACACACACACGCGCGCGCACACACACACACGCAAACAGAATATTTGTGTACTTGTGTTTCAAACTATACCACACTGGGACTGTGTCCAGCATGTAAGATAGCGTCAACTGCGGCAACAATAAGAATAGTAATGTTCTACATGGAAGTAGAAATTTGTAGACAAAATGTGAGTAATATAACTGAAGGCAAAAATAGTTATTGGCACTGTTAGTGTTAAAAGGGAAAGGTGATTAATATTGAAATAAATACAATTAAAATTAAGATATGTGAGCTCTGGGTGCAGGAAATATAGTAGGCTAAAGATAACTATGAGATGAAATTTAGAAATTCTCCTCTAGCTTTGAACAATTTCTCTCTTATGATCTGTGAATAATTTATGCAGTGTACAGTGCGATTAGGGGGCGCTGTGGCCGAGCGGTTAGAGCTCTGGACTGCGGACCGAGAAGTACCGGGTTCAAGGCCCACCAGCGACACATGTGTTTTTCCTAAAGCAATAAAATTTACCCCTATGTTTCACTCAACCCAGGTGAAAATGGGTACAGCTTCAGCTGGAAAAGTATTCTGATATAGAATAGTATCCTATCCAGAAATTGATGGATAAAATCTGTCACTGTCTGCTTCATTCTACGGAAACCAGGATAAGTTCCGGCCCTATGAGCCGAATGGCTCGGAAGGACTACTACAGAGTGCGATTTCTCTCTATCATATCTAGCTCTATCCTCCTCTGTCCTTTCTATCCTATACCTTTCTCTTCCTATCAATAATTTATAGTGTGCATTGGGTGATTTCTCTGTTATGACCTCTCCATAATTTGTACAGTGTGTGGTTTCTCTGTCTCCCTTATGACCTGTCATGGGATCTGATTTCTGTAGTTGCAAATACAAATCTGTGTTTTTTTTCTTTCTTTCAATGTTTAGCAAACGTTGTGGTGCCACCTGCTGACCTACTACAGGGAGCAAAAATGTCTTGTGGAAGGACCTCTGTCCAGCCTGAAAGAGTGCTTTGTCAGCATCAGCAAACCCAGGAAGCTCATCAATACCACCAACCCGGTATGTCAGATCTTGTCAGATATACATACATACACACTTGCGCTGCGCTGCACGCACACGCGCACACACAAACACGCACACACACACACAGAGCTTTATCAGGTCTTTATAACATATGCCTCATCAACATAGAATAGTGAGAAGGTTAACCATTTGCTCCAAAACAAGCAAGAAAGAGATTCTTGAAAAAGATGTAAGGTAGTTAACTGCTCAGAGGGAACAGTTAAAATAAAAAGATGATGATGAGTATAGAGAGGTCTTTCTGTCGACATCATAGGTGGGAATTCGTTGCCATTTCGGCCATTTTCAAATTTGGTGGTCACCAATTTTCACACCTTTCAGCCAGATGTGACATTGATGAGTGAATAAGAAATTGGACTATTTTAGAGACATTATTATGAATCTGTACCTAGACATTGTGATTTACCTGTAAACACAAGTTGAAGCCAAAGCCTGTCAATGAAAGTTTTTTCTTTTACTTTGTTTACATGCCTTCTATGTGTTCATTCTTATTCGTTTGGGCCTATTGGCTTTCTACATGTGTGATGTGGCATTGCAGTATATCACAGGGCTACACAATTCATTAGGAGTCTCCAACCCACACCATGGACTCAATTCTGTTGATAGTGTTTTCAGTGTACTTTGAGAGTTGTATAACCTATTTGTAACTCAACTCAATTCAACTCTTATTCATTTATTTTGCTCGCGTGCATTTCAAACGCATCCAATTATCGCATTTTGTTGTGCCATGCCCACTTCAGCCCAAACTGGAATTTGCAATTCCCACCCATGCAACATGTGCTCTGCAATACAAATCTAAATCAATCATTTTTCGAGTGAGCAGCCATGTTATATTCATTAGAAAAGAAACATTTTTTATCAGATGCTTTCACTGTAGCTATCGAACAACACGAGAACAAATTACTGTTTAAATTTAATATAATGCAAATTTATGTTTCTCCTAGGGTGGACGTTTTATGAGTAATACAATGTTTGATGCCAGAGAACTGTTGGTACCCGGCAGTGCCTATGACAGAGGTAAGCTCATGAATTTCATTTCACTTTTTAAAACTTGTGAATCTCTCATTTTGATTTTTAATTTTTAAGTTAAAGAAAATTATTGTTTAAATTTTGAATGTCTGTTTCAAACATTTTGAATAAATCATATACAAGAATAAGCTTTATCAAAGTGGTTTAAACTCTAAACTTCATCCAAAATCAGCACAGAACTAACTAAAATCACCTATCCCAAATGGGATTTGGCTTTGTTTTAATCTGTATATCCATGCCTTTCTTCCTACGTTGTCCTCATCCCCCCTTTTCGAATATTCAAACCATTTCGGTCTCATCTCTTGCTTTCTTTGATACTTATGCCACACCAAGAGTCACTCTTTTATCATTTATCTTTTTATTCTGTCTAATTCCGTCTTCCACAGTGACCATTGTAGCACCCTCTGCCACATTCATTTCTTTGCTCATTCCCTTTGTGAGCGATAGTTTTTGTTACATACAGCATGACGGGTCTAACCATTGTTCTGTGCGCAGTTTTCCCTTTTACATCCATGGGTACCTTTTTTTATCACACAATGTCCTATCACTCTTCTTCATCCATTGCTGCATGCTGCCTGGATTTGCCTCTTGACGTCTATGTAATGTTACTACTTTCATCTCCTGTACTGTTGACCGTAAGTGTTTAAACTTTTCTCTCCCTGGCACTTTCTGGTTCTGTGACTTCATTGTCTGGTATTCTGTCATTTTGCCTATGCACAAAATTTCAGTTTTTGTTCTGCTCATTACACCCTTCTTCGATGTCTCTTTTTCTCCTTAGTCTGCTCTTCCTTACACTTTGCACCATTACATGTATTTTCCAGGTCTTTTAAGGTTTCACTCATCTAGTTCCATCTCTTGAGACAACTTACTACTATAACAGCATTAATAATCAATAACTGCTCTATATCCATGTTCAGGAAACACATCCTATCGGGAACCTGTGATGCAAACCCATGACCAGCTGAGTTTCATTGGTCCGGAAAGGGCCTACACACGCTCTGCTATGAACTTACCAGTTCCAGTCAATATGTTTTTGCAACACCCAGTGCAGCCCCAATTTAACAACAGCCAGACATCACAAGGTACACTGAAGAACTAGTAAAAACTGTATTATACTGTCCGAATTTGCAAATGTTCATTGTTTCAAAGGAGTATTTTTGATGGTGATGAAACATTCTGTAATGTGTTGCTCTCCTGATTCACTGTATATCCCTACTATTTGTATGGTTATTGGAGCTGTCTTGGTCAGTTCATGCATGAAGGACATGTTTAATCCTTTGTGTGAATTTGAAAGGTTAGATTTCCATACCTTAAAATGTTAGTTTACATTTATACACATTTTCAGTATAAATTTTCGAACAAAACTGGGGACCTACATTATCTATTATATTTCTTTCATGATTTTATAGCATACTTTTCTTGCTTCTATCACTCATGCGTTCATCTTTCACAAATTCCAGGCAGTGTTAAAGGTAATCGTGGTTGGAGTGGAAATCGCAGACAGAAGACTGCAAAGAGTGGAGTTTCCAACAACTCCCAGTCTCAAAGTCAAGCAAGCCAGGTAAGTCGTGTGTCACATGCAACTTGAAATAGAGCGGCGATCATATTTTAAGGGGGAGTGCTGTGGCTATTTTTACCATTTGAGGTGTAAATTGTATGTTTACGAATTCTTATGTATTTCTTTATAGCAGCTATTTTTGCCATTGTTTTCATGTGTAGAATGATTATATATTTATGATTTATATCCATAATGTACATTTTGTTGTTGTCTTGATATATTTCTGTGCTTTGGGGCTATTTTACTGGAATTGCGCATTTTACATAGATTTAACTAAAATTCAACTTCTGTCTATGCGATAGACAAAATGATGCTGTGGCACATACATAAAATGTATTGTAGCTTTAGTGTTTATTATGTATTTTGACTTTTATTGCCATTTTAATCCTCAAAATCCCCTGGCTTTTTTTGTTTTAATAAAATTTTTAGATTTAATCAACAAATCCCCTCAGCACAGTGTAAGGCTTATTTGATGAATGTATATTTGAAGTTTCATGGTACCATAGTATATTCAGTAATTTTGTAGTTGTATATTTCCAAGGTTGTAACCATTTCCATAGCATCCAAGATATATTTGACAAATTTAGACGCATATTTCTCATTCTTATCTCACCCCATGAGATTGAGAATAGCAGTGATGATATTCCCCGGAAATCCACGTTTTTCCCTCTCTTCGCTTTTCCCTCCTTTTCCTCGATTTCCCACAAAGTAGCAAAGCATCATCGGCTATAGCCAACTCCCGATGACAATGTGATTTATACCGTTTTCCATGACACTATCAGGTGCAACATCTTTGATGTCACCGGAAGTTGCATTCTTTTTCTTTCGTTTTTGGTCCACATCAGATTTTGTTCACTTTCCTCTATTTTCAAATGATTTCAGATAGACCAAGGCTAGATCTAGTGTCAGTATCAGTGTGATCTGCATCAGTACTAGACTCTAGATGTAGAATCTAATACCAGACCTCTTCGGTGCATGTGAATTTTCTAACTGATTTATACTTTTTATCGTGGTGTTCAGATCTATTTAGATCTAGATGTATTCAAAATGAAGGAATTAACAAAAGCTGATACAATTCGCATCCAAAAAAAAAAAAAAATTTCGATTTGACTGGATGGAGTAGCTTGTGACAATCAAAATGAAAAATGGTGGTCATTTGAGTGATTGCATTGCCAAAATAGATATTGCCAGTCATGTGCAAATTTTTTAATGACCTTATTAACTACAGCACCAAAAGAAAATCTGCCATCACAGACCACTTTTGCAGTGGGGAGACTGCAGATTGATCAGTTCCTTCCAAAACAGACCCGTCTGTTCGTTTAATTCTTTGTCAGATAGGACTGCCAACATGTATATTATCTTCAGTGTTATTAATTAAAAATAGAGGCTCTAAGTGGTTAGAGTACTACCTTTCACTATGGCATCTGGGGATTTAAATTGCTGTGCAGGACAACTTTATGTTGTTTCTTTATGTGCTCTCCAATCTACCCAGCTGTAAATGGGTACCTAATCCTCTTCTGGATCGGGGATGGTAAAAAGACATGGGGGGGGGGGGGGGGGGGGGGGCAAG
>JAUEKS010165085.1:0-14203 GCA_031762815.1 Tylodina fungina
TAGAGTACCTGATCTAGTTATGTACTTGTTGTTTGTTTGAGTGTACTTTTCTATGGGAATTTCTAATTTTCCATGCACTGCCTTGTGAATTATGTTGACTTTAGTTTTAGCTCTGTGTTCACGGAGGGGTGTGCAATGTAGTTTTGTCATGATGCGTTTACTGCTTCCTGTTGTATATTCGTAATCATTTGTTGCAAAACGTGCTGCGCTCTTCTGGACCCTCTCCAAGTTTTGTATATAAGATTGATGGTGCGAGTCAATACACAACCCATACACAACCACCGTATTACAAGACTGGTCTTACTAGTGCTTACTAGCTGTCAAGCAACATTAATTACTGTGGATGATATTAAAAACAATTGGGTGTATGCGGCTTTATCAAGAACTACCGGTGATGGGGGAGGACAAAGAAACATATATTGTGGCAGAAATTGACACAGATGGCTTATAGAAAGTGGAATCTCCTTCAGAAAAACACATAAACGAAGAAACTACCGGAATCCCAGAGTTGTATCTGATTACATTTTAAGTTGAACTCAATACAGTTCTGCGAAATAAGTCGCCCATACCAGCAGGAGGCACTGTTGGCGTCCGGGTGCTCATCAATATACTATTTGTAGGCATCCGTCATTCAAGGGGAAAGTTATGCTCTGAATTGAATTCTGGTTGTGGGTAGTAGAGTATCGGGTGTGGATTAACAGATCGGTATGGGATGGAATGTCCTTCCCACATTGAGTAAAGATGCTATCATGTTAGGCTCATGTTAGGTCTTCCTCCTGAGTTTTTTTCCCTCAGACTGTTGAGCAATTGGCATATACTCTGTTGTATCTGTTTGCACTGTCCCTCTCCAAGATGCCCGTTCCGAACCAGCAGCGTCACGGATTTTAGGTCGATGTGCAAAGCCCACATTTGTTTCTGACACCCTAAATTTTATGTTGTGTGACCATGTACATTCCCTCATAGCTCGTGACACTATCTCTTCTTCCAGTAGAAGAAGACAATCGCATGCAGCTGGTTGATAAATGATCCTTTGCCGCGCTTGGAGATATCGGCGGGGACGCCCTGTCTCACAGATAGTCTGCTACAGGCAGGTTCGTCAAGCGGGGTTCTCTATATTATAGTTGTGATGGCTCTGGTTGATTTACAATGGCATTCAGTATGTCTTCCGACACAGTGATACTTCTGGTATATAACTCGGAGTGTGGCAATTGTCCTGAGCGTTTGTGCTGTGTTTTCGACACATAGCCTGTTTAATTCGGTCATGCATCTTGGTACTGCTGCTTGTGTCATCAGCAATTAGTATCTTTATGAGTCAATGACGGTTAGCGCATCACTCAGCTATCTTGCAGTATCTTGCTGCAAGCAGCACGAGAGGTTCTGTAAATTCGGAATGCTGAGCCTAGCATTGCTTGCAATGAGCCTCTTCGCTTTAATGAATGGAAGCACTGTTCGCCGAGGGCATCAAACTAGTCTGCTGACATGTTTGTCATCACACCAACCGTGAACTTGCCACGGATGTAAACAGCGCCCCAGAGGTGTTTCTCTAGCCGGTGCACTGATGTATCAGAAAAAAATGTTTTACCGTCCATATGAAATGCTCTATTTTTTCTGGGCGCGTTTCTTCCTGACGCCAATACGAGATCGCCGATTCATCTGGCTACATATCAGGGAGAAATATGTGTCAAAATCAGTACTCTGGTAGCTCTACGTGTCAGCTTGATACGGGGAAAGCTGGAACGCCTAGTCGGAATCTGGTCAAAATTATGTTAGTTCTTGGAATGAAAGGGGGGGGGGGTCACCATAATAATAATCAGTGTCAGAAAGATCTTGCCGAAAGAATAGCTGTTCTTGCACGGAGACGTCGACGCCCGGGTGGGTGTAGATTACACATCCTGGCCGCATTGTATTGGTCACTTCGATGTCGGCAGGCTCAAAGAGATCGGACAGCGGATACTTGAGCTTTGATCCTACATGGCCTGTGCATTACTAACACCTTTTTCAACACCAGGACTTCGCGCAGAGTGTCTTGGAGGCATCCCAGATCCAAAACACTGGCACCAGCTGGTCTTCATCATCCCCAGAAGATCCATGCTCAACCTTGTTCTTGTAACTCGCAGTGTCGATTGCGACATTGACCATTCCCTGGTCTCTAGTAAGATCCGTATCCATCAAGACGGTTCCAACGCTCCAAGCAGATGAGCCGCCCTCGCATCGACGCAGCTAGAATGCTGTTGCAGGACAGCAAGAACGCTTTGATGGAACACTGGAGAACTGCCTTATAGAAAACGCAACAGCGCGATGGGTTCATCCACGACGCCGTGTACAGGAGTTCCATTGAGACGTTTGGGAACAAGGCAAGGAAGACTGAGGACTAATTTGAGGCTGGGATTGAAGAAATTGAGCCTGCCATCATCTGCAAGCGTACTGCGCTCCTCGAGTACAGAAGACAACTCTTCGAATCAACACTGGCTGCTTTTAGAGAAGCTCGCAACAACGCCAAGAGAACTGTTTGAACGTCTGCCAACGACTACTTGCTAGAGCTATGCAGTGACATCCAGACCTCTTCGGACTGCGGAAACATCTGGGGCATGTATGAGGGCATGAAGAAGCGTTTGGCCCCAACGTCATCAAGCTCGCTCACCTTAAATCCACCTCTGGTGGAATCATCAAGGACCGCGGCAAGCAGATGGAGAGATGGGTGGAACACTACCAAAACCTGAACTCGAGTGAGAATGTTGTCACCGATACAGCCGTTGAGAGCATCACTCCCTTTCCCACTATTGAGGAGCTCAGGAAGGTCATCGACTCGCTATGCTGTGGAAAAGCTCCAGGCATAGATGGAATTTTACTAGAGATTGTAAGGGTAGGAACAGAGAGTTCCCTATTTGGTCACCTACACGATTCCATGCTCCAATTCTGGGAAGAGAGCACACCACCTCAGGACCTACGAGACGCGAAGATCATCACCCTCTACAAGAACAAGGCCGATACTAGAGTTTGCAACAACTATCGTGAGATCTTCCTCCTCAGCACTATGAGGAAAGAGTTTGCCTGAGTCGTCCTCAAACTCACTGTGTACAAGAGTTTTTTCCGGGAATGGGCTGGTCTGGGTGTGACCAACACGGGAATTTAGATCAAATATGGAAAGAGTTAAGGCACAATCTAGATCTCGACTAGATCAAGAAACTAGTGTCAATATCTAGATATGTAGGCCTACGATCAACCCACAATACAGTAATACTATGCAAAGTCTTGATCTAGGCCCTCGACAGTAAATGTGATTTCAGCTCTAAGGCGGCTTTGCCGGCGGCAGGGCCCTTTTTAGGAATTTGATCTAGAATTAATGCCTAAATCCGATCTGACAATCAAACTATGCAGCCGCATTTAGATTCAGGCAACTATCCATAATTATTTCGTGATACAAACCTGTTAACAGATGTTCAAGGAACACGCAGTCCAAGAACTTAAGGTCGAAGCGGAATGTTGAACAAGAGGAAGCAGCCGTATTGGTAAATATAGCGGTAGATATAGTCTAGAACCTACCATTCATCTAGTCTCCCAGTACCAAAGTAACAAATCGAAATGACCTGTAACTTTACAATTAGTCAATGTTAATTGACATGCTAATCATTTGTTTCAACTTTAATAGTTATTTGAACCCCCAAGTAGACAGTAGAATACGGTCAAAAATCATTACAACACTGAAGGACATAGATTTAGATCTAAATGTAATGTTAATCAGAAATTGAACCTTAATATCCGCAAGTTACTGAAACCAGGCATGTTTAGTTTCTGCGATAGACAAGCATCCTATTCAGAACGTGATGGCTACAATCTGTCACTGTCCGCTTCATGCTACTGAAACCGAGATAAGCTCCGGCCCTATGAGCAGGACGGACTACTTCTTTTTTTCAAGGTCCCGAATGCGGGTGAAAGCAAAAGTTTGCGAGGTTTTCACTAGGGACATGTTATATTGCAGGCGACTCAGCACTGGTGTCCTAAATCAAGGAACCGTCTCAGAGTCTGAGGCCATCAGCTCGAAGGAAACATTTTATTTTTTATGTGATAGATCAAAGCATAGAGAGACACCCAGACATCTCTGTCAGCAACAATAAGATGAAGGCAGAGCAATGATTCAAATACCAAGACTTGTGTAGGGCAACTGAAACTTACTGTCCACAGAGAAACCGTAGCCTACATGGCATATGTCCTCATGGTGTTCTTATATGGCAGCGAATCATGTATTTCAACCATTAGCAGAGAATAAACTTCTTTTATATGTATAGTCCGCGACGCATTTTTGACATGTAATTGTTTTACATTCACCAGCAAGTGTTTCTCAACAGTGTTCAAATCTCAAACATCTTCAAATTGCTGTAACAACGCCGACACCGCTATCTCGGTCAGACGCGTTGCGTGACCTAAGGTAGATACATGTACTTAGAAGAACTGCAAACCGTAAAGTGGCGTCGGGCATAAGGCGCAGTGTCGTTCTCACCCCTGTTCCATGTACGATGCAAGAAAGGAATGAATGCGTTGGAGTTTAAGGTGGACAGCTGGAAAGATCCTGTCTAAGGCGTGACCAATAGAAATAAGAATATGTAGCGGTCCCCGCGGGGAAAAGACCAAACCGAGACAAACTGCAGGAAGAACAGCAAAAAAGCAGAAGAAGCATCATTTCCAAATCCAGTTCCTGCAAGAGAGACTGCCACTCTGGTGTAGGACTCTACAGTCAGATCCGTCGCTGATCTGCCAGTCCAACTGACTTGTTGACATTTTGAACACCATTTAGACGCAGCTCAAAGGTCTCTCGAGACTGACGGACGCAAACATATACTATGAAACAACCCCCTCCCCCCCCCGCCCCCACAAAACACAACCAAAATACTGATACCTTCCTTTAGACGGAGTTTCAATAGTGCTTTGAGATCAGTTTAAAAAAAGACACTCTCCGATTGTTAGTTTTTCTAATAAAGCAAACAAAGAAGACTTAATTATGTAGACCTATCGCACTTAAGGTTTGGGATTCGATACCCGGACATGAGGAATTCTTTTTCAGCTTCAAAATACTCATTCCTGGCTTATAATGGGAAGTGAAGAGTTGTAATGCTTAAAGCTCTATCGGAGAAAGGCCGTAAAACTAGGAGATCCCGTGTGTAAGCTAACCATCTTAAAAACACAAAGCAGGCGAACATTGAAAGAAGAGAGAGTAATCATACTTGGCCGCTCTCCAGGCAAAATCCTCAAACTTCTCCACATTATTATTGATCCTACCTCGCGTTTTGTCCATCCTCGGCCAACCACAGAAATCTGGACACATGGGGAAAGTTGGTGTAAGGAAAAACATCCAGCCGTACAAAGCTAAATTGCCGAAACAGATAATGAATATTCGTTGTGGCGATCCTTGCAAAACGGAAACGACCAAAGAAGAAGAAGAAGACGACTTAAGACAAATAATACAACAAGTCCAAATCAAGAAAGTTTGAAATGAAAAAAGGATGAACTTTCGGCTCTATTATCATTTTCGTGAGAAACATCACGTATTGCCTCAGTGAAGTAATTGAAAAGGTAGCTTGTCCATCCGTTTAGTTTTTTTCCTCAATTTTTTTCTTTTCTCTTTTTTGGAGAGAGGAACACAGGAGGGGGCAGGGTCACTTGGCTCCCAGTCAATGCTTTGATTCGGTGACATGCCAGTTCTAGTGTTAAACTTTCGGCTGTTTTCCCATTTTCCTCTGCCCAGTTTGTTTATTTAGATCTGTCAGTCTTCACTTTCGTTATCTGGACTACCAGATCTAGTTTCTCTATCAAAACTGACGGTTATTTCTACAGAAGGATCCTCTGCATCACTACTAGAGCGATCATTGCTACCAGTCTCTAGATCTAACATTCTGAGATGAACTGACGAGCATGATTTGCCAAACGTCGTGATCTGCACAAAACACCCGCACTTGCCATGTTTACAAACGGATGTTGCCTATTAACTTAATTAACTTTAAGCACACTCACAACTGCGATAAAGCGATGAAAGTATAATGTATGAGCAAAAAGGCGCTATTTTGCTAGGAAGATGAAAGTGAAAATACTTCCTGTCAGTATTAGCATAATAATTGTAAGAAGAGGTCCTTTAATTGGGAGTTTTATAGAGAAGATCGTCTTCATGACGCATTGTGCTGCTATGACTGGATACAGAGTTAAGACGGTTGATTATCATGCCACATAAATTAAGAAATCTATCCGTGTCTACAATGAGAGACAAACTCAACGGTGGAATTGTTTACGCAAATGTTGGAAGATATACAGATTCTATTCTTTTATAATATCATGTAAACTAGCAGACATACAGATCAGAAAATAGAAATATTTCGGCCATATAGCCAGACATGAAACCATCTGTAAACATGTTCTGGAAGGAAAGGTGGAAGGAAAGCGCAAAAAATGAAGACAACTCACACGAATAGACGACATCAAGACATGGACGGGACGATCAATGAGAGAATGTACGGAAAAGGCAAAGAACCGGAAAAGGATGGAAGGTCATGTCAAGTCAACCTCGCAGGAGATGACATTGATGGAGAGAGAGATTGGTGCCCCTAAAAAATTTGAATAGGCAGCACACATTCCAGCTTAGCTCCTTTATAGTAAGAAGAAGAAAGATGCTGTAATGTCCATTATAGATCCAAGTCATTTCGGGAAAACCCGGTCCTGATTGGCGCACTATTGTTGAACGAAGAGGAGATTAAATAGAAGGGGATGCAACTGTTTTGTTTCGCATGGTTAATATTGTTTATATAGAGTTATAAAATGTCTTTTTTACATTGGTAAAACAATTTCGAGATTTAAAAATATACCCATATCAAATGGCATGATATAGTGTAGCAGATCTATATTTTTGTGGATTGTATTGGCACCCCTAAAAAATCGTACAGGCGTTACGGACTCGAGCTTAGCTCCTTTATAGTAAGATAGTCATATTCATACAAGAAAATAATTTATTTTTTGTAATTGCATGACAAATTCAAATGAATGCAACAATCATCAAAAGTCTAGATCCATAGATGTTACATCGAACGTATCATTGCAATCTAAATCTCACTGCCAATTAACTAACCCCAAACTTATTAATATCAAAACGTTCAGCCTGGTAGACGTCATATTGTGTATCACTACAGTAGCAAAGAGAAGTCACGTGACGACTCTGCCTACGCTGATTCGTCGTATGGTTTTCATCGCGTTTTGTTAACATAACGTGCATGGATTTGTCACATTTCTCGACACTACCTTATGGCCAGTAACTATCAAAATTCCAGCTGAACGAGGCTACATATCCCACGAGGACAATTGCCATATGCATGTATCCAAACAGACCACTCAGTGGAAACAAAAAAATGATATTCAGACAATGAACTGGCCACCACTGTTTTCAGACTGTAATATAATTTGAAATGACAAATGTGTGGTGAACTCTGAAAATAAAGCTGCAAAGACAAATACATGGCATCAAAAACAAACAAGATGTGATATACAGTGTGAGAATATTTGGACGGAACTCACAGAAGAGAACATAAAATCTCTACGCCATTTTATCGTAAAGAATGAGGCATATATCGGAAGCCAATGGGTGCATAACAAAGTATTGAAAATTGCACGTGAGTGGGTAGCTTAGTTTTCTTGTTGTGCAAATTTGATTAACCCACTTGACGCAGTACATTTCGTGCGAAGAGTTCCAGAATAATCATCCTGGTTCATCTGTAAAAGGATTTCTATCGCAGGACAGGATACATGTATACATGTAAATATAAGGATAGTCGTCTCCATCTGGATTCGGCTGTATAGTTTGATTGTTGGATCATGGATTCTAGATTTTTCTTTCTCATAACCTGTATACTGTATTATTCGTTTTGAGATTGAAAATTTCGAATTTGTTTGACTGTTCGAGTTGCTTTCCACGTGTGGTTTTTCTTTTGTTGAGGAGTGTCTTTTGTTCGTTGTTTTCACTCAGCAGATGACTGACAGTAGCTCAAAACTCATTTCAACGATCGGGCTTACAAATAGATTAAAGAGAACCCAGATGATGGGACAGGATGTTATCCTCCCCCTCCCCCTAGCCATCAGCATCATTGGCCATGTACTGGATGTCGTCCATAACTTCATTCATCCGGGCACATCTGTCACCCCCTCTCACTTGCCGCAGAGCTCAACAAGCGCAATGCCATGACCAGAATAGCAAAGAACGCATGGAACCCGAGCAAGCTGACAGAGCACTCAAGGATCCAAATCAACAGGGCTTGTGTCACAAGCACCCTCCTATATTGGAGCGAGCCCTAAATTATGCGTCCCCGACAAGAGCGAAAATTCAATGTTTTTCACATACATCTACGTAGTCTTCAACACATTCCGAACACCACCTGCTAGAACAAGGTCCCAAACAATGCTCATCCTACAAAGAAATGGATGTTTCAGCATGTGCTAGCTGCTGAAACAGAGAAGTATGCGCTGGCTTGCCCATGTCCTGTGTATGGACGAAAATAGATCCCTAAAGACGTCCTCTACAGAGAACTTGTGCAGGCCACAATCCCCATATACAGACTACAACTGCGATTAAATGATGTGCGCAAGAGGACTCAAAAGCGCCTTGGAGGAAAATAACGGTATTGTGAGGATGGAGGAAGAACCACTACTTCCAGTTCTTCCTAATGAAGCGAGGCTATAACGCGGCGCAAGGTTCAAACAAAAGACCGATCTGAGGTATTGAGGGCAATCCATGAAAAGCTTCATGTAGTCAGGAAATTGAAAGGCGAGAATCCTCAATGGGACGCAACGAAAATCAAGAACTGCAGTCTTCAATTCAATTTGTGGTCTCATCGAGTAATTCGAAAAAGGAGATGCCGGTGCATTTCATCTCGTTTGATATTGCGAGGTCGATTGCATGCAAACTCAACATCTGGTACCTCGACGACGCGACACAGGCTGACCCATTGGATGTAGTCGTCGCAGCCCTGGAAAACGTCGTGCCAGAATTCGAGTGGTCTCGAGGTGAATCCAAAGAAATCGGACATGATTCGAGTGTTCAACCCTTCAACCTTACCGACAGAAGACGACAGCGGTATCGTCGACATCTTACACGATGCGCAAATTACGGCGGAAAAACGGCGGAATTGATCAAAGTGGTTGTTAGTTGTTGAAGTTGCAAACTTATCGGTCGACTGTACCATACCGTCTCAGGTCATGTTGAAAGATTTAAATGAACTGTGGTTACGTTTGTCATAAGTACAGTTTACTGTGAGGAAAGGTGGCAATGGCAGCCGAATAAGTTTTACTATTCTCTACTTCCCGGACAACAGCTGACGAAAAGCAGCAGAATTTTCTTGATCTGTTTTGGGGTGTTTTTTTAATAATTTCTTGAGTATTCTTCTACTTTTATAACCGGATATATTCAATGTGTTCTGCGGTGTCTGGTTGTTACGGCTCTGAGCCGCATTGTTATTATAGTTGGTGCGCGTGTGGTGTTTCTCAAAACGTAGTAAAATAGTCCCCACAGGTAGAAAAATAGTATTGTTTGACGTCATTGATTTATGCGTCGGCAATGCAGGCTTGGGGTACGCAAAATTAGTGGGCGTCCATTTAAATTAGTATGGTATGAGGCTGTCACGCTGTGACATTACAGAAAAGGACGATTGGATTGTAGCGAGCCTCTTCTGATGAAGGCCGTCTATAATATAGTGAAGGCCTAGAAGCAGGCTGATTTCAGGCTAGTGATGCCACACAAAGAGGCTGACTTCCAAAAGTTGTTCCAGCAAGTCAGACAATCATAAAACGTCTGTGCTAGAGGGAGTTCATTATGTTAGCTTTGGAAACTGCAAAGGTATTCATTTTCAGTGCATCATTCAACAGAGTAAAAATACTGTAATACATTGATAATGTGTTCAGCCCTATGTCCTATGTATCGAGCTCGTCGTAACTCTTAAGAATAGATTTAAATAGGTCAGCGCGAATGTTGTGTCTAAATTGAGTAAAAGCACATTTCGCTGACGTAAGGTGCGCAATGCAATATTTGGTGATTTCTAGGTTATTTTGGGACCTAAGAGAACCCTCTAGAGAGATCGGGAATATCTAGACATTTCGGGAAAATGTGCACCACTATAAAAGGGGATTGGAGTCAGTGAACAGTCAGTCCGCAATGTGTATGTGTGTGTGTGTGTGTGCGTGTGTGTGTGTATATGTGTGTGTATGTATGTGTGTGTGATAGGCCTACCGTCTACCTAAGAATGAGATCCAGTGTCTGAAATTTATTTGAGCCAACATCTTTGACATTGTGAGTAAATGAAATTTATTAAAGTTCGTTTCTTATATTTATTCCATTAGTCTCCAGTGTTTATCGAGGGTCGTATCAGATCTGGATCTGGATAGATCTACTAGATTACATTTATTCTGTTCGCTACCCTTCGAGTGTTGTAACACAGACTATTCTTTGAGGTAGAGATGTCTTCACATTAGACAGACTATTCTTTGAGGTAGAGATGCCTTTAAATTCGACAGACATTCTCTGAGATAGAGATGCGTTTACATTAGAGAGACAATTAATTGTAAGAGGTAGAGCAGTATTCATTTCAGTAAGACGAAGTGGGAGGTAGAGATTCCTTCAATTAAGACAGTCTATTTGTATGTGCTAGAGAGATCTTTAAGAGAGTATAGTCGTGGTAGGAAGAGGAGTAAAATTTGCATTAAGCAGCTATATTTACATTGGTCTTCCTTGTGTCTACCTGGGGGTTACCTGGTGTTTACCTGGTGTTTATCTGGTGTTTACCTGGTGTTTATCTGGTGTTTACCTGGTGTCTACCTGGTGTCTACCTGGTGTTTACCTGGTGTCTACCTGGTGTTTACCTGGTGTTTACCTGGTGTCTACCTGGGGTCTACGTAGTGTTTACCTGGTGTTTACCTTGTGTCTACGTGATGTTTACCTGGTGTTTACCTGGTGTTTCCCTGGTATTTCCCTGACCACCTGGACAGTAACTACGGAATCGCAGACTTTCCACCCAGCAACTCTCTGGCTGCTAGCCCGTGCTTTTGGGGAGGGGTGGGGGTGAGTGCCATAGACTAGTGAGACCACGACAAGCTCAAGATTTTGAAGGTCGATTGGCTCTCCAATCACACATCCCCTGGGTGCCGCTGCCAGGTACCCGTCCACTAAGGTGGTGTCTGGTTTTGGTTTAAGGGGGCTCGAGGGGGCTGCGCGACCGATTTTTCATCGGTTCCGGTGAAAAATATCTTGACTGAGATTGTTTTGTCTAAAACGATATTTTGATTATGCAAGAATCAGGAAACATGTATTACTTTGTTCGGAAAGTCCTATAAATACATTGAAAAGGTTGTTTTACATGCCACCCTTGACAGGATTAGCCTAAGAAAATATCTCTTTTTTCCAAAATAGCAAATGTTTGAACGATAGCAACCCTTCGGATTTATCAATAAAATAATCATGTTTGGTGTCGTTAGAAAGTTCGAAATCTCGATGAGACCCACGCCTAGCAGTAGAGGGTGGACTAGGGGCCGAGGGGTGTCAGGCTCCAACTCTGTCTTCTTCTTTAGGTAAGAAAATGTCCCCTTCTTCCTTCATTCTACACAAGTGGACATGAGTACAGTATTCTGCGATAGACTAGCATCCTATTCAGAAAATGATGGATACAATCTGTCTATGAGCGCTTCGTGCCACTAAAACGTGGATAACCTCCGGCCCAATAAGTCGATTGGCTCGAAAACACTGTTTAACTTACTACAAGGGCTATGTGGTGTGGGAGTGGGGGGCACGTGTGGTTTTCACCTCATGGCTGACTTCAGACTGCATGGCCGGGGCTGGTAGAACTGATGACTGGACGCTCTTCGGATTCTACTGAATTTACCGGAAGTCCTGAGTCGACTAACGGTGCCATAACCATGGGCTTGGCAATGGGCGTGGCCCAGGGCTGCCGTGAGACGTCTCCGAAAAAGGCGAAGGCCAGAGTGCCAGCCCCCATCACCGCCGTCATGACGATCCAGGCGTACCGCCATTCCAGCGCCGTGTTCTGGAACACATGGACAACAGAGGTAGATATTTCTTTACATTAGACAGACATTCTCTGAGATAGAGATGTCTTTACATTATACACGACATTCTCTGAGATAGAAATGTCTTTACATTAGACAGACATTCTCTGAGATAGAGATGTCTTTACATTAGACAGACATTCTCTGAGATAGAGATGTCTTTACATTAGACACGACATTCTCTGAGATAGAAATGTCTTTACATTAGACAGACATTCCCTGAGATAGAGATGTCTTTACATTAGGCAGACATTCTCTGAGATAGAGATGTCTTTACATTAGACACGACATTCTCTGAGATAGAGATGTCTTTACATTAGACAGACATTCTCTGAGATAGAGATGTCTTTACATTAGACAGACTATTAATTAATTGTAAGATGTAGATTGGTATTCATTTTAGTAATACGAAGTGGGAGGTCGAGATTCCTTCAAGTAAGACTATTTGTGTGTAGCTGTCAAAGCCCGGTCTGTCTTTTATATTGGCTTTTAACATGGAGCACTGTGCAGGTATCGAGCTAAAGTAACACACGACGTTAGAGAGACAACCCTGTGTTACACCCAGTGGGCATGGAAAGCATAATTATGTTCCGAGTGTGCTTCGACTAAATACACTAGCAGTCGTCGTCTCTCGTTGGTACCTGTCCAGCAACGCATTAATATCACCAGCGAAGCACAAGAACTTTTAAACTACCGTCACCTGCATTGTAAGTGTTCTTAGCAATGCATTTTAAATGTTTTTGTTCTTTGTATTTATTTTAGGGCGTGGGAATTAAGTTCCCGGATTATACGTGTGATCAGCAACGATACACGGAGAGATGGCCAACAGTTTGGTCAGAGATTAGTTACTCTAGCCATGAGAGCTGGCATAGAGACTGGTAGTCTGGTCGGTGGTTACTTACTGTAGGGATGAGGGCGGAAATGATGAGGGGAGCCGAGATGGAGGTGATGCTGAACTGGCAGAAGTCCAGGCCTGTCAGGAACCCGGCATACCTGATGACGTCCGAGAGTTCAAAGACAGTCACCACCCCATGACATTGACTACACATGGTTGTTAAAATAGCAAATTCTTTGTCCAGTGACCAATACTATAGATCTAGGGAACAGTGAACAAATGTGATCTTATGAAAAATGATAAGAACAATTAATGATAAGTAGTGATGGCATAAACACCTTTCTCAAAAATGTGAATACTGCCCATGAAATTATAAAATTCATTTTATGAAGATCATCATGTAATGATACAGTGCATCATTATAAGCGTCATATAAACATCACATCTATTCTAATACTACTACTACTACTACTACTACTAATAATAATGACAATAACAATAACATAATGATACTCACTATCGTTATCATCATCATCATCATCATCACCATCATCATCATCATCATCAT
Source organism: Tylodina fungina (assembly GCA_031762815.1). Classification (NCBI taxonomy): domain Eukaryota; kingdom Metazoa; phylum Mollusca; class Gastropoda; order Umbraculida; family Tylodinidae; genus Tylodina; species Tylodina fungina. The sequence continues at coordinate 13,485 of JAUEKS010165085.1, forward strand.
CCACATTATCATCATCATCATCCTGTTCCAGTTCCACCCCCTCCCCCTCGCAGTGTGACAGGCGGGTGCTACGTGGCCCACTGACCTCGGGGCCATGTCCAGGTGGTTGGAGATGAGCACGCTGGAACCCACAGAGTGGCTGACCATCATGGTGAAGAGCAAGGTCACGGCCACCCACTTGGTCTCCGAGTCCATGAACGCCAACCCTCCCAAGGCCACGCTCGTGACCAAGAAACCTGTAGTAGAGTAGGGTGGAATGAATGAATGACTTGAGTTTTACAGCCCTTTCAACAAATTAAAGGTTTTATCAGAGGTGGGACCTACGTTTTAAACGTCAATCTCTTATAGGACAAGGCGGCTCCACTTGAGCCGTGGGTCAGAGAAAGCTCTGAAAAAAAAATCTTGGGTGAACTTGGGCCCGAACCCACGACCTTCGTCTTATAAGGCTAGTGTCTCACCACTACACCACAGAGACCCTCAGGGTAAGGTCAGGAGGGGGGGGGGCGTTGGGTAGGGAATGGGAGTGGAGGCCCATATGAGACAAACCCTCACTGATGTATACGATACATATGAAAGCATCGGTATTGTATCAATTTTGTATATAAATGATATTTTTATACGAAGCATATTAACTATGTATGTTATAGAACATAGAAAAGTTCGAAGCCCAAGAGAAACACCCGACCGGGGGGGGCGGGGGGGGGGGGGGGGGGGGGGGG
>JAUEKS010166195.1:0-21445 GCA_031762815.1 Tylodina fungina
ACCACAGCGCGGCCCACCATTGCACTTTCTATTGCGCTGACATGGTCTTCTTTCTCCAGCCCTTGGGTGCTCTCATTCGCGGGAACAATCTCACACTTATTTCCGATATCTGATCTCTGATAAAATGGTGGAAAACAATAAAATAATATTATCTGCATTCGCAGGTAATTTTACGAGGTTGGACGGGGGTTCCGGTGGATTCCGGGGGGATTTCGTAGGGGCCTAGTCTGAGACACCACACACACACACAAACAAAAAATAATAATCAAGGGGAACAATTCAATAATAAATTCGTACCATTCGTAGCACAAATTCACTTTATTACACTTTTCATACTCAATATTATGTGATGGTTGTCCAGGCCTAACGTTACAAGTGAGTTCGAGTTGTATCATCTAGTCTGGATCTAGCTTCTAATCTACAATTTTTTAAATACAGATCTAGATCTAGATCTTCTAAAAATGCGGAAAGTAATCAGCGAAGTTATAATAGCATGCTTATAAGAGTTACCAGCCGATTGACCGGATGTCCGGATTGAGAAAGCAAAACAATTTGCCGTGGCGGTTTCTTCAAGAACTTCACAGTCAGCTGTTCTAATTCTGGGATCATATTCGTTGATACCAGTTCTTTCTCTCTAGCCTAGACCTAGAACTGGAACATACCTCGATCAAGACTCTAGATCTAGATATTTTATTGGAAGAAGAAGATCTAGATCTAGATCTAGATTCTATTTGAACGCATCCAGTCAGGTGAGAAGTGAGAAACCGTAGGCCGTAGGCCTAGATCTAGATTATCTAGATCTACTTAAGTTTAAGCCTACTAAACTAGATCTAGATCTAGATCTAGAATAGACTAGATCTAATATCTAGATCTAGATCTAGACCTACTCGTATTACGAGTGATCCAGTTTTAAGGAAGAAGAAGAGAGAGGCTGAGGAGAGACTGGGTTAAAGAAAGAAAGATCATAGCATTCTACTAAGACGCAGCGGCTGCCCGTACGGAACCGTACGACGAGCAGACAGAATGCTATTCATACGCGGAGCCATTGATATGTGAGACCTCAGTAGGCCTACCGTATGAGCAGATGAATTTTTTAGTTAACGGAATGATTTACGAAGGTGCCATCATCATGGTTTCTACTACTAGAAAAAAAGATCTAGATCTAGATCTAGATCTAGATCTAGATCTAGGTTATTAAAAAAATTGCACTGAAGTATAAAGTAAAGGGGTTAACATTTTATTTAACTTTCCATGACATTTCCTTTGAGCTACAGATGATCTGCCTTCAATATTTATGAGGTCTCATGCACGAATAGCATTCTGTCTGCTCATACGGTTGGGTATGGGCAGCCACTGCGATTGATCTAGATCTAGATGCCTACTAGATCTAGATATATCTATAATCTAGAGTACTTGTAAATTAAAGTAGGATTAGGATTCCATCAAGGTTTCAGGCTGTCCTTCCTTCTATCAAAATTAGGCCTAACAGACCGAAACTAAACGCCAACTTATCTGAAAGCGGAACAAAGTGAAATCATGCATGATTTCTCAGAATCGCATCTTGCGTCGACTTCAGACAGACATGCAGCTAAACGTAGAACGACGCACCTGTGTGATTGGTTGCTAATTTTACTAATGTGATGTTGTCACATGCACACACACACTCACACGCACACACATCACACGCTTAGTCCTTCTGTCTGTCCTCTCTCTCTCTCTCTCTCTCTTGTCACTCAATTGCTCCTCTCACTCAGTGTCTAATCTCTCTCTCTCTCTCCCTCTCTCTATCTCTCTCCCTCTCTCTCTGTCTGTCTCACACTCTATCTCTTCTTACTTCTCCTTCCATTCTCTTTTTCTCACTGTCCCCCTTCTCTATCTCCCTCCTCGCTCTTTCTTTCTCGGGAATTATTTCGTATAGGCAGTTTCAACCAAGTGCATAAAGAGGGATACAGTTTGATGGGGACTGTTAAAAAGTTGGCGATTGGTTTTTGTGGGGCTTATAAAGAAAGAAGTGAAATTTTGTTGTTGGTTAATGTATTATGTTTGTGTATTCGTGTGTGCATGTTTGCCTTCTGTCTGCCCTGAGCCGTTGTCTTTGGAATCTGAAATGATAAAGAAGTAACATGCATGGAATAAATTTTGTACTCACTGAGATTTGAGCCCACGCCGGACAGCGCTGTCAGTTTTTCAGTGCATGGATTATACCACTGAGCTTACTGGATTGTTGTGAGAAGTGTTCTTTCGAAATATCGGAAATGTAGCGAATCTCTGAAAAAGTTAAATATGGACAGTTCGACCTCCGATCTGACGTCATCATCCCATAATTGAGGAGTATCGAACTCATAGTAATTGAATATTTTATTACGAATGCCATGTTACAGGTGAATCTGCTCGTGCCTATAAAAACGAGTGAGTAGGTATGTTAATCTTATCTCCTGTTCTGCACTGGAAAGTTCTTGTCATCCATGTGAAGAAACAACCATGTTTCAGCCATTGCCATCATCCAGTAGTGAAGGAGCATGTGTTGCCAAGCGTCCTTGGGTAGCAGCTTCTGCTTCACAGGCAGATTTGCCTATGAATTTGATCAGACTGTGGCAGCTGATTGACACTGATGAGAAAGCCATCTCGTTTTCTCAAGAGCACAGTTTGCTGCCACAGTCTGTCGCCTGTCTCAGCTGCAATTGCCATATTGAGAAATACAGCAAGCTACAGTGTGCAGGCCGTCCAGCGTAAATTATCGATTCGTGTGTCATAAACACCCGTGTGGTCGAGCCTCCACGCCTCACGAGGTCAGTTTGAAGAAAAGCACTTGGTTCGAGGGGTCAAGGATTACTAAGCAGAAGTCTTTACTTTTAGTTTATTGTTTCGTTGAGAATTTTTCTCAACAGACTAGTATAGTCCAAACTTCTCTGACAGATGTAACATCATCATCAGAGACCATCGTAGACTTTTTAAATTATTGAATAGAAGTGTGTGTGGAAGCCCACGTGGCTTACTTCATGTCTGATGTGGCGTTGCAGTATACCACAGGGCAACACAATTCATTAGGAGTCTCCAACCCACACCATGGACTCAATTCTATTGATTGTGTTTTCAGTGTGCTTTGAGAGTTGAAGACTCATTCTGTCACTTAAATAACCTATTTGTGTTGCAAGTGACATAAAATTTTAACTCAACCTCAACTCAACTGTCTTCGGTTGCATGATGTGTTGGCCTGTATGGACTGCATAGGCTAATAATGGGCCCCCTAGGTGCCATTGTTTTCCAGGTAATAACTACCATCCATTGTCTGTTCCTTCACAGATTGACTTTGCCAGTCGAGAGTGCCAGTCCGATTTTTTGGACTGCATGGAGGCTAGTGGTCAACTAAGGTCCGGCGAACGTCCAGATGAGAGCAGGGTTCACAAATTCCGACCCCAGCGCAGCTTTGACAGCTTTCAAGAGGATGGGTAAGTTCTGAGAGATGGAGGACTTTGAATACGGTGAATTCCAACGCTGGCTGCGGCGGATTGGAAAGATGATGAAAAGGAAGAAGATACGTAGTTTGGAGACAGCAGGGTGTGTACTCTGTGCAATTCAATAGATTTGGAGCTACAGAGCATTTGCAATGTTTGAAGCGCAATTGAATGTTTGCTATGTGAAATAGCATAGACAGGGAGCAGAGGAAAGTTTATAATGTGAAAATCGGAGACTGAGATGTTTCATCTGTATATCGTCTCTTTAGTTATCTGTATGTTGTGTATTGTATGCAAACTTTGCATAATTGGCAGAATTGATTGGTTTTTCTGTTTGTTGTATATTTCTTTATTTTCTGAATGACTGGGCAAAGGGGAAATTATTATTGAAGAAGTACATAGGGCTAACTAAATCCAGTCTTAAGCTTTTTTCCCAGTGATGTATAACCATGAGTGTTTACAAATTAAAAAAAACATTTTTAAAATTGTATTTATTTTTTCAAAAATTTAAATCCCAGGAGCCCAACCGGTTACACGTTCAACTCCAGGAACGCTCCGGCCAGCATCTCTCGAAATGGACGCAGCAGCAGCAGTAGCACATCCTACCGCAGCCGTGGGCGGGTGTTTGGAGAAGGGGGGTACCCTGAGGAGACCTATTCCAGCGCGCGGCGATCGAGGTTAGTCTTGTCCTAAGAGGATAGCGCTGCCCGTGGTGTGTGTGTGTTTGCGCTAATGTCTGTGTCGAGTCCAGCATGAGAGGGATATTTTTTCTCAATTCAAATTGCAAGACGGTGTTACTCTCAACGGATAAGTTCTAAACTTTGAATTGTGTATGACTGGTGGAGAAGTTGCTGTACTAGCCAGGTGTTAATCCAGTGTTATCTGCATGGCTCCAGAGATGAGGACGTGGTTTTTGAGATTCGGTTATTGTACGCTCTCATGTCAGAGAGGTTGAAAGCTGTGGGGTCCAGGGCCGCCCTGTGGTCGAGTGGTTAACCATTTGGCTTCAGATGCGGACGACCGGGGTTCGAATCTCCTCGGGGGCAGATTTTGAAAGTTGGTCGTGTGGGCGTTTTCATGGCGACCCACCCCCGTCCTATCATAGACGGACGTTAATACGTAGGTCCCACCCCTTACATAACCTAATAAGTGTTGCTAGGGGTGTAAAACACGTTTCAAACTCAAACTGTGGGGTCCTTGTTTGTATGCAAAGAAATGTGATTTACAATCTTGGCTGGTATAATCATCTTCGTCATCATCATCTTTATCAGTTTTCCTGTACATTTTCCCATCAAGATGTGGTTTGCCGGTTCATAAGGTAATGGATATTTGGTGTTTTACAATATGATTTTATTTTTTTGCATTGCATTTGCATTGCAAGTTCTGAACTGTGGAACTTTTGACTTAGAAACCTACTCATTTGTCCAAAGATACGATGAATGGTCGCTGACCAGAAGGTCTACTCAATTGTCCAAATTGAATCTGTCCACTCAGTATGGTGTAAGAGGTGACTAATGAGTAGACCTTTATGGTTGGTGATCAGTAATCATGTCTCGGACAATTGAATAGATCTTTTAGTCGGCGACCACTCATTGTGTCTTCAGACAATTGAAAAGACGCGCTTTGCACTTCATTATGACGCATTATGTCCTACGCTGTCCATCTTCAACATTCTGCTTTCTCTCATACATTGTCCTTGTTTTAGTTTATCTATTAGTTGAGTTGCCCCTCACTAATTGTTTTCATTTGTTTCCCTATTCCTACAGGAGGCCAGAGGAATTCAGCCAGTCCACCGCCTACTACAGCGGGAAGACAGGCAGCGAGGACTACGATCAAGTGCTTAGAGACTACGGGCACAGCCAGCGGGAACGGCGTGAGAGAGACCTGAGTCCTCGGAGATCGATTGACCACTCATCCCGCCGCGGATCTCGAGATAGGTCGATGGAAAGGCGTGTGGACAATCAATCACGGCGGAGCTCGCAGGACCGTTCGCTCGACCGCTACGATGACAGATCGAGAGACCGTCCGCTGGAGACTTTCAACAGCCGGGACGCCAGCCCTAGCAGCGAGCATAACTCCTACCGCTCAGACAGCCGGTTCCGGTCATCGCGAGTGGAGAACAAGTCTTACTCTGCCCGCGAGCGCTACGAAGATAGCAAAGCTGAAGACAAAGAGTTTGTCCACCGCGGTCACGCATCCTCTCCAATTTTCCACAATCATGGCAGCCTGCATAGTCAGGGCTCCCGCTCGCCATCTCCTCCCACTCCAACTCAGGAAGAAGCCCCCATGTACAGAACGTTCTATTCCGACGATTACAAACGCTCAGTTGTCACCGATGATGATTACGATCCCTACGCCAGTGCTCAAAAGCGGCGGGACGTAGAGGACATCGGTAGGAGCAAGTCCAGGCTAGCATGGCCGCCCCTGTCCACAAAACTCGGACCGGAGCTAGTGAAAACTGTAGAAAAGAGTCGGAAGCGTTCCCACGACGACTCGGGGCTCTCGGAGACATGCAAACAGGATGCTAAGCTGCTAAAGAAACTCGAGAAATCCTCCGCAATATCAGATAAGGAGAAGCTGAAGCACATGGGCCGGATGTGTATGCTGAAGGAATTAGAACGCATGGGAAGCCCCGGTGGGTCTTCGGGTAGCCATGGTGACTCAGAAAACGGTTCCACCAGTGAGGGCGACCTCCAGCATCTGCACCATGAGAAACAGCAGCTACTCCTGAAGCTACGCGAGCTCCAGGAGGATAGCACGACGACCAGCGACCCTGAATCGCCAACGTCAACCTCCAAGGTCAGATCCATCGCCATCAAGGAGAGATTATCCAGACATGAGCCCCGCAAGGGGGACTTCCCTTCCAGTTACAGAAAACATTTAGTGAACCTCAGGCTGTCGGACTCCACGCATGGGAGCCGGAATCACCTGACAGAGGAGATCAGCGCTTCAAGGGATAATAAGAGCCCTTTGGAAGTGAGGGACGAATCCAATGGTGCCAATAGTGATTCAGATTTCGGTTCCGGCTTCAAACCGGTCAAAAGGAGGAGGTTAGACAGTGATTCTCTTCGGAGTAGGAATTTCTTGCAGCAAGGGAGTGTAGACGGGAGTGAGGAGGAGGATTTAGACACAAAATTCGGTTCTGGAGTAGTTCATTCTTTACTGGATAGACGGGCTTCCTGTGATACTAGAAGCAACTCTATCAATTCCCGACTGCATAACGACACCAAGACTGTGGATTTATCTTCTTCCTCTTGTGATAACGTCATTTACAAAAACAGCCGGTTCAGTGATAAGGATTTTTCTGTGATAAAACAACAGCGCACTTCGTCAAAATCAAATATCCATTTCCCAACTAAAGTTTGGAATGCAGATTTCAACGGGCGTGAACGGAGCCCTGTGGGATATTTTAGTCCTACGATGAGTGAGGATCACACACAGGACTCTGTTACATCCGGAAGCTACACAGAAAAAAGTACGAAGCAGTTGTCTCCCCTCCCATGGCAGCAATCCCCCATTGCATCTCCCAATGTGAACGACCACGCGTCTGACAGTGAGCTCAACTTCTACAAGGATTACACCACGGCAGACAGCCCTCACATACCCGACGACAGCTTGTCAGACGACAGTCTGACTGAACCACCTCAGGTACCTGGCGAGCCAACATTGGAGGAACGAATAAGGGCCATCGATGAGGTCCTTAACATGCCTACCCCGAGCAAGGCGAATGATCCTGCTTTGCTGACGTCCACCCTCTCCAACAAGGATATCGCGAATAATAACGAGAACACGCCTACTCCGTATTCCAAATACCGGATTCGTAAGCGGGAAGGATTTGGAGTTGGGGGTTTGCCAGGGGAGAAGAAGTCGGAACCTTCTGTTATCATGCAGCAGGTTTTGTCCAAGAACAGCATTTTGGACCAGGATTTTAAGCGGTTGGAGCAGAAGTACGAACCAGAACTAGGAAAGAAAGGCTCTGTCGGGATTACCCCACACATCAAATCTGAGGCGATATCTCCGAAGTCGTCCGAACAACTGGTGCCTCTCAATATGCTGGAGGTCAAAGTTGAAGCCGATGTTAAGTACCGGCTAGCCGCTGCTCTTACCTCGGATCTTCATTCTGTTGTCCCGGCCGTGGTGTCCTCGCCCTCCAGCGTCCACCCTGTAACCACCTGCTCATCCATGCTGCAGCCCACCATCACCACCACCATGGCAGGCTCGGGCTCTCTCACCTCAGCGGTCAGCACCACCAGCGTGTACACCGCGCCCGTTGCCAGCACCACTCTCATCACCAGCACCTCAACAGTCACGTCCAGATACGACGGATCCGTAGCCGGCTCAGCAGCGCTTGTTTCAGACTCAGCTACGACGAACAAACACGCAGTTAGCACAAGTTCCATTTCAGTGAAACAGGATGTAGATCTACCATTGACGTCATCAGTGTCATGTGCATCTTCGGTAGTGTTGTTGTCCCCTTTGTCGTCGTTACCCTTGTCCGTAGCGACGTCGAAAATAACTCATAATAATTCTTCGACTGTTACGAGCACTTCATGTTCCAAAGAAGTCTCGTCTTTATTCTCTCAACAAGGTGTCGAAGCTGGGCAGGAGGTAAAACCAGTCATATCATCGTTAACCCTGCCTCCATCATTAGTATCGCAGCAAACGTCGCTATCCTCTTCTTCATCATTATTTACATCACTGTCATCAATATTTAAATCTCATCCGTCTTCGTCATCTCCATCTTCAACCAGTTCCACCAGTCACAATCGACCACATCACACGGTCACGACTTCACTCACTTCTCAACAGCAGCAACAGCAGAATGTGGCACCGATACAAGCTGCACAAGCCTCTTCACTATCGTCGTACATATCATCTTCGACGACGCCGTCATCAACATCATCATCATCATCATCATCATCCTCATCCACATCCACATCCACTTTAGCAGCAGCCGGTGGCTCCTCCGCAGCAGCCCCGTTTACCCAGGGTCCCAGCAGCAAATCGCAGCTGATGCCAACACTGGGACAGGAGGCGCCTCGGCTTTGCTCCCCTTCTTTCCTGCCTGAAAACTCACGCACCGGGGTCTCCCACCTGCCAGGGAGCCCCAGCGCCAAGACCACCAGTGCAACGTCCACTTTGAGCCCTCAAGCCACTGTGGGGGCCAGTCCCAGAATAAACAGTGGAAGCCCCGATCAAGAAGACCAAGTGAACAGCGGTGCTAGATCAGACGAAGGCGGCAGGCCGTCTAGTGAGACGACCAACGCCCCGAAAACTATCTCCTTATCCCCGAAGACATCCAGCGGTACCTCCATAGGTCTGTCATCTTTCCCGGTCACCAACAGTGACGACAGCAAATTCAAACTTGACCCGCATGGCACGCCACACTCCCTCTCATACAATAGCCCAACTATGGATTCGGCCCAGAAAACACTTTTTTCTTGCAAAGTTGAAGTATCATGTCCTTCTTTTGAAGTGCCGAAATCAGGTGTAATGGAAAAGTCCACCGTGAAAGAGATTCTCGGTGATTTCGGTGTAAGTGGGCATCAGATCAGCAAGAGTGATGCTACAGACCTGTTGACTTCCAAGAAGTCTGACCTGTCACCCCCAGTGACCACCCAGACAGTTCTGAGTGTCAGCAGTAAGGACGCGGCTGAGAACAAGGATGTGTCCGATGTGAGGGACGTCGCCAGCGATGACACGAAAAGCACAGCCAAACCCTCAACCTCGTCTCTAATTAGTGAGATAGATTCATGCCAAACCTCGGCAACCTCTTCAAAATCATCATTGCCCTCATCATCCACCAGCACAGCTGCTTCTTCTTCTACTTCTTCTAACACACCTTCTACCACCTCGACAGCTTCGATGAGTAGTAACAGTAAGTGTTCCAGTGTTGCCGTTGGAGACCGCAAGTCTTCCACCATCAAATCTGGTTGCAACAGCAAGATGACGAGCAGCGGGGACTCGGGTAAGGTCGAGCCGCTGTTTACTCCTGACCCCAGGTCCGACTCCAAACTGGAAAGTAGGTCAAGCAGTAATCACGAGGTCAGCAGACACAGAGGGTATTCCAGCACCGACCGCAAATCTCCCAAACCAACCGGCGGCCGGGATGTGCTTGAGAGGAGAGAGCATGAAAAGTCGGACAAGAAATCGTCAGAATCTTCGAACCACAAGCCAGGAGAGAAGCTCAAGGACGTGGATAAGAGCAAGGCCAGGGACAAGAGAGACCAGAGCAAAGAGGGCAAACAGAAAGACAAGAAGGAAGAAGAAGCGAAGAAGAAAGAGGAAAAGAAAAACCAGGACAAGAAGGAGGAGAAGAAAGCTCAGGCCGTGAAGGAGGAGAAGAAGGGAGAAAAGAAGGAAAAAGGAACAGAAAAAGAGAAATCCAAAGTAGCTGTTGTCACAAAGCACACGAAGAGCGAGAGCGAGAGCGTGAAGAAAGAGAAAAAGTCGAAGGAGAAAGGGAAGGAAGTAGGAAAGGAGAAGGAGAGAACTGGAGATCGAAAACTCATAGCTGGCCTGTCCTGCCTGACCAAGCATTCTACGCCTGAGGTGGCGGCCAGGCCGGCGAAATCTGACCAACGAGTCACGGTTGACACGAAAGAATCGAAGACGATTAAAACCGAAGTATCGAAGGAAGTTTCAGTGAAGTCAGACAAGGAAGGCAGCAGCAGTAGCACAGGGAAAGGCTCGGAGACCTCTGTTAAAAGTGAGCAAAAGGTTTCATCCTCATCTTCCAAGACAGAAGGGAAGCACAAAGTTGAGGGAAAATCTACGAAGCCTTTGGGGGATGGCAAGTCTGACAACACCGGGAGCAAGAAGGTACCGGAGCTCAGTGCTAAAAAGACAAAAGAAGCGGAGAAAGAAAGTGCTAAAGTCACAAGTGCTAAACATGTGGAAAAGATGCAGAAATTGAAACAAAGAGAAGAGGAGAAGAAAGAGAAACAGAAACTAAAGGAGGAGAAGGAGAGACAAAAAGAGAAAGAAGAACGGGAGAAAAAGGAAAGGGAAGAAAAGGAGAAACTCAAAGAGAAGGAACATGAGGAGAAAGAGAGAAGGGAAAAGGAAGAGAAGGAAAGAAAGGAGAAAGAAGAGAAAGAGAGGCTGAAGAAGGAAAAAGAAGAGAGGGAGAGGCAGAAAGAGAAGGAAAGGGAGGAACGGGAAAAGAAAGAAAAGGAAGAACGAGAAAAATTGAGGAAGGAAAGAGAAGAGAAAGAAAAACAGAAGCAGAAGGAACGAGAAGAACGTGAACAGCAGAAAGAGAAAGAACGACTGGAGAAAGAGAAGAAGGAAAAGGAAGAGAAACAAAGAGAGAAGGAAAGAAAGGAGAAGGAAAAGAAAGAGAAGGAAAGGAAGGAGAAGGAGAGGAAAGAGAAGGAAAAGAAGATGAAGGAGGAGAAATTAAAGAAAGAGAGGGAAGAAAAGTTGAAGAAAGAAAAAGAGGAAAGGGATAAAAGTAAAAAAGAGAAGACTAATAAAGAAAAGAAAGAGAGAGAGAAAGAAAAGGGTGGAAAAGAGAAAAATGACAAAGAAGAGAAAGGAAAAGATAAAAGTGAGAGAGAAGACAAAGTACGTGATAAAGCTGAGAGAGAAGAAAAGGAAAAGGGAAGGGATAAGAACGACAAAGATGACAAGAAGAAGCCGCCACCCAAGAAACCAAAGCGCAATGAACTCGCCGCTCTCCTGGATAGTAATGACATGTTTCAAATGACCTTCACCTCCATGTATGATAGAGTTAAAACGCAGCGCAACCGGGAGCCCGACGCCGCGACAACTCCAAAACATGACCCAGCTCCCAAGTCTTCCTTCGACAAGTTCAAACAAAATCGTAAGAAGAAAGGTAGTAAGGCCAGGTCCTCGCTCTATTCTTTCGACAGCACCTCAGACGTCAGCGACGAGAACCTGAGTGACTTATCCGAGTCGGAATCCAGCCAGAAAGCGGAGTCCGTTGTCAAGGAGAGTAAACCCAAAAAGTCGAAACAGGTCAAAAAGAGACCTCACCTCCCCTCCTCATCCTCATCTTCCTGTGAGGATGACGATGACGCTCTTCTCAGGGCAACAAAGCCCAAAGGAAAGAAGACTGACAAGTTTAGCGCAATCTACGCTTCGTCGGATTCTGATGATGAGAGTTTCCAAAGTCCTTCGGCCAAAGGAAAATCTCCTGCTAAGTCCAGTTCTAAGCAGACACCAAAGCGGAGAAAGACCAGAGATGATTCGGCTGACTCAGTCTTGTCGAGGGAGGACTTCGTCAAACCCATGGCGTTGTCCAGCGTCACTGAGCCGGACAGTCTGGACGACATGGATGTTTCAGAAGGTGAGGTAACTAAAGTGTTGAAGACGAAGAAGAAGAAGAAAGCAACAAAGCCCAAGGATAAGGAGGCACGAGACTCTTCGGCCGAATCGGTGAAGAAAACACAGAGCAAGTCAGAGGATTTCTCTTCTGAGCTGAAAAAGTCCACGAAGCCTGAGAAAGAGGAGACTCCAGTGAAAAAGTTGACAAAAGGGGAGTCAAAGAAAGTTAGTTCTGTCAAAGGGGAGGTGAAGGAAGAGACCAAAAGTGGTTTTGAAGATAAGAAAAAGAGTGAAAGTGAGAAACATGAGAATAAGAAAGACACTGTCAGTTCTGAAAATGAAAAGAATTTAGTTGCCAAGTCGGACGATGTGTCCGAGAAGACAGACGAGAAGAAGAAGAAGAAGGAAGATTTTGTGAAAAAGAAGAAAAAGAAGAAGTATGATCCGAAAGAAGAAGAGGAGCTTGTGAACTCTTTAATCACTAAGGTCTATGACAAAAAAGTAGATAAAGAGAAGAAACGAAAGAAAAAGAAAAGCAATATTTTGGACAGTGAGTCGGAAGATGTTGGAGGGTCCGAGACTTCATTTGACGTGAGTATCTCTTCTCTTCAAGAGGAACGAGTGAAGGAGATGCAGGAAGACAGCAGCACTGACACGCCAGTGAAGCCCAAAAATAAAGACAAATCTGAAAAACGGACGGAAGCGAAACTTGGGATAGAATCTAGTAAGAAACAGGAACTCAAAAAGAAGGATAAGGACAATGAGAAAAAGGAGTTGCTAGAGAAAAAAGAGACTGAGAAGAAAGAGACTGAGAAGAAAGAGACTGAGAAGAAAGAGAAAGAGGTTGTCGATAAGAAGGTAGAAATTGTTAAAAAGGAGCAGGCAGAGAAGCCGGAGGAAACAAAGTTGGAAGCGGCTGTGAAGGATGACAAGGAAGTGAAAGCTGAAGCACCAACAGACGAGGAACAACACCCTAAGCCTGTAAAGAAAAAGAAGAAAAAGAAAGATCAGGAAAAAGAAGCTGAGAAAGTAAAACCACTCCCAGATAAATCTAACAAAAAGAATGTAGAGAAAAAACAAGATCATCCAACAAATGAGAAGAGAGTTCCGAGTAAAACAGAAGAAAAACAGCATTCTTCGGAGGATGGGAAAGCGGTGGATGAGTTCATCAGCTTTTGGGGACATCCAAAACCCATTCTCATCCCAAAAAGGCTGAAGGACTCCAAGAAAAGTGATGACGACAAGTCCAAGCACAAAGAGTCCGACTCCAGAGACGATGGTAGCAAGGATCGGACGCAAGATACCCTTGAGGACCTCAATAAGGTGAAGGCAGAACCTGGCGAGGCCAAAGGTGAGGGAAAGAAGAGCTTGATTGAAGATAGTAAGACTTCAGGGAACGCAAGCCAATCAGACCAGGACAAAATAGGCACTACTGATATCACAGCCAAAGCCGAGCCTGAGGCTGTAGAAGATGTGGTCATCCCCATATCGGAGGCGGAGACCACAGTGGTCACAGAGATAGCCCCTCCGGCATCCAGTGAGTCCGCGCCCTCACCAGGGGAGTCTGTCCTACAATCAGATGAGGTAACCTTGTCTACCGACGAACCCGTCGGATCGGATGAAACAAACATTGGGTTTTCTGTGGAGATCAACGACGATGACGACTACCCCTCACTGGTCATCGATGAAATCTCGGATTCGAGTGTGACGGAAAAGAAGATGACGAAGAAAGAAAAGAAGTTACTACGGAAGCAGCAAGAGAAAGAGAGGAACGACAGAATGGATGAGGTCATTGCTAAAGTGGCCATGGTTGAGTCGAGTGACGAGGAGAGCGGGATGAAGGAAAGCCCTGTGAATCTTCTCATCGACTCCGCCAGCAATGACCAAGAATTGATCTTGTCCGAAGTTATCAACCAGCATCTCAAATATGACAACAAACTTTCCAATGATTCTAGCACCTCGGAGAGTGTTTCTAATGAGAAAGACGACAAGAAGAAACCTAGTATTTCCAACTTCACTACAAGCCACAAAGATAAAACAGAAACAAAACCTCCGAGCGGCCAAGTTATCAAGAAGGACCCCGAGAAGAAGAAAGACATGCCGAAAAACTTTGGCTTGCTGGACGAGGAAACTAACAAAAGGGATGAGGAACTTCTGAAGACCCTGGCTGTACTGTGCGACCCCAACATGGACAAGCCAGTGGTGATTGAAGACGGTCAGAAAAAGTTGTCAGCTGAGGAGGTGAAGAAAAAGGAAGAAGAGCTGAAAAAGAAGGCAGAAGAAGAACAGAAGAAAGCAGAAGAAGAGGAGAAAGCCAGGCTGGAGAAGGAAGAGCAAGCAATGAGGGAAGCGTCTGATGAGGCTGCCAGGGCAGTTGAATCCCTTTTGGAATTCCAGAGTGAATTTGACCAAGATTCTATGGATATGGATGAAGATTTACCACCACTCTTCATCGAACCTGCAGAAAAGGAACCCCCCGTAAAAATCCCATCGCCATCACCCCCTGCCAAGGATTCCTCTCCGGAACCTGCGCTGCCTGTGATCTCTTCCCCTGTGCCAGACAAAGTCAGCACCACTCTGGACGACAAAATTCTCCAGAAGGAAGATCTGAGTAAGGTGGACGCTGTGTGCAGGGATGTCAGATCAGGAACGGGTGGCGCTCCGCAGATTCACGGCAAACAAGATCCATTCGGCTTGTTCTCACCTCCCCCGCAGATCACAAGTTCCACAACTCCCGCCGCAGTGTTCCCATCTCCTCGTAGGAATTCTACAGGTATTACGAAAGATAAGACCCCTGAACCCGCAGTACTCCATTCCCCTCAGAGAATTATGCAATCCCCACAAAGACAAGTTCAGTCACAGTCTCCTCAAAGGCAGATGCAGTCACAGTCCCCGCAGAGGCAAATGCAGTCACCTCAAAGACAGATGCAGTCACCTCAAAGACAAATGCAGTCACCTCAAAGACAGATGCAGTCACCTCAAAGACAGATGCAGTCACCTCAAAGACAAATGCAATCACCTCAAAGACAGATGCAGTCGCCCCAAAGACAAATGCCCTCCCCTCAGCTGCCCTCGCACCAGCTGAAGTCCATGCCATCCCAGCTGCCCCCGCACCCGGCCAAAGCCATTCCATCACCACAGGTGCCCTCGCAGAGAATGCCTTTCTTCTCTAAAGACAGGAGCATCTTTTCAGCCAATCGAGAGCTTTCTACATCAGACCTGGACTTGCCCACTGGTCCGCAGCAATTGCAACGACAGGCTCCCTTAGGAATCACGCATACCAGCGAATCTGGCCAAGACCCGTTGCTGCTCTCGCCACGCAGGAAGTCCCAGGAGCTGACTAGCGAGCAGGTGTCGTATCATTCACCTCGCAGAAACACCATCGCTGGCCTAGAGGATACCGCAGCCGTCACTCACCTTGACCGTCCCGGTCATCACCTGACTCCAGCTATGGTTTATACCAAAGATCGTCATCAATCCTCCTTGCCTCCGCCTGTTTCAATCTCGCTGGACAATGCTCTCCATGAAAAGAACTTCCAGTCACCAATACGGAACATGAATGCCCAGCCGCACCAGGAGAACCACTTGCTGTCTCCAAAGAAAGGCTCAACCGGCGTACACTTCAAAGAACTTGCTCCGGAACTTCCAGCATTTCAGTCCGCTCCCAACAAGGGGGGCCTTGCTCACCCAGACCATTTGTTCCCAACTCATCCGAAACCAAACCAGGAACACACCCTGCATTCCAATAAAGTCATCTCCCCAGAACAGCTGCTGGCCAACAAAGGTCTCGTGCAACACGACAAGTTTCCAAAGTCTGGCGGGAAAGCTCTAGGCCCTGCCGCTGTGTTTGAGAAGCCACCAGTACACACAGTCCAGGTTACAGAGCCAGTCTTCCCGACACTCAAGGTTTCTCCGCCGGAGCCTGTGTTCCAATACCTCAAAGGCACGCAACAGGATGCTTTGTTTCCACGCTCAAAAGGCTCACAACAGGAACCCATGTTCTCACCTTCTCCAAGAGGGTCCCAACTTACACCGGAGCCTTTCTCTCAGCCCAAGGCGGTGCTTTCAGCAGGAAATAAGGAGCCCTTGTTCTCCCCGAAAGGCCCCTTGCAAGGTCACCAGGACAATGCTGGAAACTTCCAGGAACAGCCTCCAATTGATTTCTTGCTCAACTCTCCGCCCAGAAATGCTCAAGGGTTCTTTACATACCCCTCAAATCCAGATTCTAATAATAGTCCAGTGGTTACCAAACTGCCGGAAGATCCATTCAGCCACGATCCTCTCTTCAGAGCTGTCTCTGAAGCCAGCACCCGTCATGTTGACAGAGAGCCAGCCCGAAGGCTTGAAGGCTTCCCTGCCTCTTTCTATCAGGAACCCAAGCCATTCCAAGACAGCCAGAATGCTCAACAGGCTGCAGCCGCTGACGATGACAAGAAAGGAGTGAAAAAGCGTAAGAGAAATAACAAGAAAACTACAAAGGAAGACCGCGCCGCAGCGCTCGCAGAGCAGCAGGCCATCGAGGAAAGCGTTCAGGCTAATGTGGAATCCATCCACAAGGCTCTCAATGCCAACCAGGCCAGAGCAGCCGCAGAGAAGGCCGGCACCGGAGTAGACAAGAAAAAGTCCATCGATGCTTACGATTTTGACGCCCAGACAGGACATGAACTGAATAACCTGCCAATTATGCTGAGCAATGATTCTGTTCCTTCCACTTTCGGAGACGAAGTGAAACGAATAGGGCGTACTGAGAGAGGCAGGAGTCGAGGAGGGGCCAGGAGGGGGAGGAGGGGCCGTGGTGGTGCACCGTCGTCTGTCATAGATGGTCAGGACAATGGGACGAGACAAGATCTGTTTTCCTCTCAGTCACCGTTAGCTTTCACATCCCCTGTGCATCAAACGGACCAACTTCATCAGCCTTACCCTCGACAGCAGACATCGCTACCACCTCCACTCCTGCCACCGGAGCCATCGCACATCTCTCAACCTAATCAAGTCAACCACACCCCATCATCTGGTCATCAGCAACAACAGCCCGCGCCTGGCAAGAACGTTCCTGGCCTTATCCCAGAGTGGCAGCAGAAAGAGCTGCAGCAAGTTCAGTACCATCATCTGCAGGACCAAGAGCGACTGCAAAGCAAAGGCCTTTCCTCTAAGGCAGGTGTGCTGAGCCCAGAGGGGAAAGCTGACCTAGATTCTTCTTACGGGGAGAGTGAGCTAGTCATCAACCTGGACGATGGACCAGCCAGCATGGAGGGCAAGGAGAATCAGTATGCCAATAGCTCAGACGCTGAAGACAGATCTTTACCTTCTCCGCCTAATAGTGGAAGCAAAACGCAAAGGTCCACGCGGACGCGCAGGTTTACGGACTACAGGGCTATTGCTTCTGGCAATGTGCAGGCCCCACCTCAGCCTCGAGTTTCGAGGTCTGGAAGTTCACCAAGAGGTCGGGGAGTCGGGGGCCAATCACCAAAAAGTGGGAACTCCCCTCGTACCCGCAGCACGGAGAACAACACCACGTCCTCCTCGCCAGTGGTCAAGCTAGAAAAGCTGGAGTATGGCCGCAGCACTCGGCGCAGCCGCGCTGGCTGGAAGGAGGAGGGAGAAGAGGAAGTCAATATGCCTGCTGCTGTCGCCACCGCCACAGCTGCAACCACGGCCACCACAAGCTTTGAGGATTGGAAAGTCAACAAAGCACCCGCTGTGACGGACCAACCTAAACCTGCCCGGGACAATGTCTACGAGTTCGACGACACGGAGCTGGATCAACGAGTGCAGCCAGCAAGCCTCAGAGCCACCCGGGGCCGAAAGAAACGTGGATTAGATCCTCCGAGTGTCGAGGCCACACCGATTGAAGCCACCAGACCTACCTCACCCTCATCCTCGTCCAACTGCTCGAGCCTGATGCCCGATAGCAAGGCCGACTCGATCAGTTCCGACCCCGTGATCTCCGACTCGCTGACTCCAACTCCCACCGAGCCCACCCCCAGCAACAAACCCTCTGCGGAAGGAGAGCCTTCGAAAGCGGCTCCTCTGAGCAACGTGGATGCTGTTATTGATGCCGTCTCCAGGGGGATTTTTGGTCCAAGTGAGGAAGAGGAGGCTCTGGAACCCTCTGTGCGGGAAACAAGTAAGAAATATGTTACCGGTACTTTTGTTTTTTGTAATATATATGTTTGTATGCACATATATTCGTGTGCGTATATAGTGTGTTTGTGGATGTGTACATGTGTGTGTTATGTATTGTACATTTAATGCCTCACTACTGTTAAATGCTTACAATGCAGTACGATAGTATGCTGAACTTATACCCGTAAATATATCTGGGGGTTGACTGCACTATAGCAACTTATAGATGGTGAATAACTTTGGACACCTTGACCTGTGACTGAGCAGTTTATGACTGCCAATTGGACAGAAATTTAGAAATAATTTTTTTATGAATATGTTCTATGTTTTACAATCAGATTATATATATATATATAATTTATTTTTGCTGTTTGTTGGTCTTGAATCTCTGTTGAAATACAGAATACAAGCAGAAATAATGTTCTGTTATAAACGCGCTTGCACACATACATACTCATGTGCCTGTCCCCCTGCTATGTAGTAGTGACCTAATTCTTGACAACATCTTTCAGCCTCAGGTCCAGCGTTGACCCGATCCACCCGTCGGTCCCTGGAGGCTAAGAAAGACCACGCTGAAAAAGCTGACAAGACTCCATCCACAGCGGAAGTAGCGCGGCCGGAGCCCCGCACTTCAGGCCGTAGGGGCCCCACCGTGCCCCCTCTCCGCATAAAAAAGGAAGAGAAAAACTATGTCATCGAGCAGCCTGGCGGGGAGAAGGCCTCATTGGCCATCACTTTCAAGCTTTCCGTCAGTGGGACAGCGTCCATCAAGCCAGCCGGTCCCGGCGCAGCAGCTGTCCCGGACAAAGCTACGTCCAGCCATCGGGACTCCAAGGGCTCGGAGAAATCAGATCAGGAACTGGGTCTCTTCTCAGGACTGCCCCAGACGGAGCAAGACTCCGAGAAAGAGGGTGACGGAAAGCCATTTGCTAGCCAGGCTCCAATGCCGAAGGATGAGAGTAATGGAGCATCTACGAGCCCGCTCACCCAGACAGGTAAAGGACCCAAAGTGTCGCTGGAGTCGTCTGTTGGGGTAACTGCGCTGGCGCAGACTTCAACGCCACAGCCATTGCCGTCTACCCACACAACCACCTCCACTGTTACCTCCCCTCCCTCAGGGCCCGTGAAGTCCTTGCCCACGGGCCCGGCCAACCCACAGAGCATGAAGCAGGGGTGGGCTGTGCACCACCAAGAGGCGCTGCAGCGGCAGTCCTCCCCGTCTCCGCACAGACCCCAGCACATGCCCACCCCTCCCCAGCTCCCATCACCAGGGCTAATGCCTCCGCGACCCCCCAGCTCGCACCAAGAACCCGGGCCTAAACGCCCTCCCAGCGCTCACAATCAACCTGTGCTTCGCAGTTCTGACAGGACGGGCAAGGGAGGCAAGCATGGAGCCCCAGATATTAATCCTGAAGTTGCTTCCAAAATTGCGTCTGAGACTCAGAAGCATCACCAGGTGTGTATTGTTTTGGTGCTCTTCAAAATTTCTTCATATGATATGCTGTTTCCAGAATGCCTTAGTTTGTTAGTTCTTTTATTTTTAGTTAGCTGTTTATTTTATTGTTATTGTTGTTATCTATTATTTTAGTTATTGTTGTTATTATTTTTATTGCCATTGTATTGTTATTATTGTTATTATCAATATTATTTTTATCAATTTTATTATTACATGCATTTTTTGTTATCGTTATTTGTATTACCATTATTATTGTTGCTATTATATCATCATTATTGTAGTTATTATGATTATTTTTATCATCATTCCGCCCCTCACCCACCCATAGGGCCACTTTGAGTTCTCCCACATGCCCCCGGCTCTCAGCGGTCCTCGTTCCTTCCTCCTGTCCCCGGAACAGCCTGGGAATCCGCCCGGCCACCACCCGATGCATTTCCCAGGATCCTCCGGCTCCAAACCTCTACCTGGCCACTCCCAGCAACCCTTGCACAAGGTGGGCTCTGGGGTCGGGGCCCGTACTCCGCCCGTGACCTCCAGTGCCATGCTGTACGCAGGTGTGGTCTCGGGACAACCACGCTCGTTGTCTCCCACATCGGCCAGTCCCGAGGGACAGGTGAGTTATCCACTGTCCATTTCCTCCTCTTCTAACTCACGTTTTTCTTCTCTTTTCTGTGATTCTGTGCTCTGTTGTTTTTCATGTCTTCCTTACTTTCAATTGTCCCTCTCCCCCCCTTTTTTCGTTCACTCATCTTCTCACTCGTCTTCCGTATATATTTTTCCTCTCATATTATTATTATAAAATCTGCCACTGTACTCACCATGTTACTTAAACCATGATAAGCTCTGGCCCTATGAGCCAAATAGCTTTACTAGCTCTTCTTCACCTTCTACCTCAGCCATCCTTCATCTTGCTACTGGGAGGTCTCCTCTGTGGTGTAGTGGTAAGACACTCGCCTCAGAAGACGAAGGTCGCGGGTTCGAGCCCAGGTTCACCCAAGATTTTTTTCAGTGTTTTCTCTAGCCCACAGCTCATGTAGAGTCGCCTTATCCTATCGGAGATTGACTTTTAAAACGTAGGTCAAACTTCTGATACAACCTTAAATGTGTTGAAAAGGGGTGTAAAACTCGAATCAGTCATTTTACCATCGTGGGTGTATAAGAAAAATTCTGACATTTTACAAATTTTACAAGAGAAGCAAAGAAATGTCTCATTTCAACAAAACGCATTTTTAGGATCGAAAATTCACGTACGGTGTAGAAAAAAACCCAGCACACTATCAATTCATTTTTCTAATACTGTATTCCGTTTTCCTTAAAACAGAAAAATGTAACAGTTTCCATCTAAACAAAAGAGTGTACGGTAAACTATTTTCTATCTACCCCATAGAAAAGTTTTCCTTCAGTCTTTCGCCATGTTTAGAAGTAAACTTCTCTATGTGGCTGCAACATGGAGAGGAAAACTTTTCTAACTTATGAACTTAGAAAAGTTTTCTTTATTTTTGATCACTGTCAGACATGTCTTGAAGATGAAAACTATTCTAACTGTCATATGCAACAGATTTTCTCAAAACGAAGATAGAATATTTACGTAATAGGCCATAACTTTGTTATTTGTTAAACTTGAGCTTTAAGATTTAAACAAGAATTGTGTCATTTGATTGTAGATAGCGCTCTATAATTTTGGCTGAAATGCCAGAATAGTTTTCCTATACACCCGCAATGATGCAATTACGTATGTAACATGGTAGCATGAGAGATACAAACCTCCTGACTTCTTACTACACAGACCTGGGAGTGACTGAAGACAAGGTCCATCTGAAGCCGATTGCCCCATGTCGAGATTAGCATTGTCGGCTGCCGACTACGGCTCCCTGTCTCTGTGAATGATGCATTTGCATAGGTAGCATGGTAGCATGATAAATGATCTGGAGTTTCAGTACCCAAGATTTATCAAGATTTACTGAGGGAGAGAAAGATCAGAACTCCTGAAAAGGGGTCTTATACGACTCAAAATCAATCACTGCTTAGGTCGGAAAGGGTTAACTCATTCCCACCTAAGTAATGGCGGATTTGAAGCTGTTTTAGGCCCTTTTTCACACATCGAGTCCCTAATAGT
>JAUEKS010166196.1:0-14199 GCA_031762815.1 Tylodina fungina
AATCCCTATAACCCGTCCCCTCACCCCCATCCCCACCCCACACACACACAAAATGACTCCGGCCCTGGTTTTAGTGTCTTTGGTTCCAGTGACGTACTTCTTCCGTTTAACTGACGCAAAATGAGTAACAACTTTCTGAGATTTAATCAGTATTGTCGATGCTCCATTAATCATTCAGAACCAAGTAACCGAGGCAATGGTATATAAAAAGATAAAGGTCCGTGTAACGCCTATTTATAATTAATATCTAATGTTTATGTCGAAACATTTTATGAACGAAATTTTTGACTGCAAAGAACTGCTCTCTAGTTTTGGACAGATAGGGTGATGTGTAAATAATGAGAAGCTGTAGGCTGATGGCCCTGACCACTTAAATCTATCTAGATCTAGATTCTAGATCTAGATATATAGATCTAGATCTTGGGATAAATTATTAGATTACATGTATTTTAATCCCTTTAATCGTTTACGAAATGACTTTTGGCCCATAATAATACTTCAACGTGATTACAATCTAGAGTTAACGTTTATTAGAATCTAGATCTAGAATCTACATTAGATCTATACTCTAGAAATCTAGATCTAGATTCTTTCTAGATCTAGATCTAGATCTAGATCTAGATCTATTTATTTGAACAATGGCTGACATCGACAAAGTGAAAGTGCTTGTGGTTGGGGATTCAGGTAGGCTCGGATAGAAGTAGATCTAGAATCTAGATTTTTATCTAGATCTAGAATCTAGATCTAGATCTTCATTAGAACCTACTTTACAAATTACATTACCATATTTTCCTCAAGTGTCAGGCTAGAGGCTAGGAGATATGAGAAACTTTCTCAATCTAGATCTATACGCAGCACCCTCTATTGCCTCTAACTCTAACTAAAAGTAGGCCTAGATATCTAGAATCTAGATCACTAGATCTAATCTAGATATTTAGATTTAGATCTGTCTATTAGACTCTAGATCATAACAACACAATCAATTATATGTACGATACTTAGACTCTACTAATGTATGACAATGTGATGTTGAAAGTGAGTGTATATTATAGTGTAAATTGTCATGTTAGATTCAACAAATCTCCATCAAGCACATATAGGTAAGATTTATTCTTTTTCCTCAAAATTTTTGCCATACATTATAATAGTTAGTAGTTTGGGGTCCGCAAAAAGTCTTGTTGGGTCTGGAAAAGGTCGGGAAAAGGTCTGGAATTTTTTTTTTCAAGTGCCCTGGGAACGCTGAATAGATCTAGCCATAAAATATTATAAGTATGTGTCATTCTGCCGCAATCATGCTCTCATTATGTCTAGAACCATAAAATCTTAGCCTTACATTAAAACAATTCTTTGACGCCATGGGCCTTAAGGATAGGACAGGGGAGCTGCCCCTACCTGGCCAAGTGAGCTGAGGATAAAATAACACATTATATATGAATGAATCTTTCATAATGGGGTGAAAATGTCACTGAAATAACATTTCTTCAGAGTGTTATCCCATCATCATTTATCCTTCAGCTGGATAACAAATATGTAATTAAAAAGCATTTCTGCCTAGTAGATGCATTATTTTTACATAATCAGCCCTTTTGAACTCTTATTTTTGATTCTTAATGCTATTTTTGGTCACCAGAAATTACTGTGATAATCGTTACTTTTATCGTCCGATCCATTTCTCAAATTCTGTGCTAATTTCCCATTCCGTGTGACATAATGAAACACTTTAAAGTGTACTTCTGGTAATAATAGACTTTCATGACATCGACTTGCTCTTTTTTTATGTCAAAAGACTATGGTAAGATAAAGAATACGTCACAAGCAACCTGCCCGAACATTTCGTCCGAATGTAACGTTTACAATGACTGCCATCAGTCTCTTCTCTGTTTCTTTTCGGCACTCGTAATTGCACTTTTGTAATCGCCGAGAAGCATCGATCTCGATTGGATGTCACAGGGTTCATTCAAGATGGCGGCGCCCGTTGAAGGTAAGTGAAGTTTCTCGTCCTCCGATTTGGGATGTGAAACGTTTATAACATTGTCCCGTTTTGGGGTAATGATTATGACGGTAGTTCTGGTTTATATTGAAAGAAATTTGTTAAATATTATTATGGTGATTTGTGATAGAATTTCTAATGCATCTTGTGAAAGTCGAACGAGGATAATGACAAACGAAATGTAAAGCCCGCCATCAATCGTTCTAATCGTGTCAAGGACGATAACAACATTCCAGTCCTGGTAACGATTCCACCAGTAAAATGTCATTGCAAACAGTTTGCATTTCAAATCACGATATTCAATCATCATAATTTCCTCAATTATCTGTGACTAAAAGGATAAGACAATGAAAATTATGTAGATCTAGTTGCTTTTGTGTTGCTGTGTCAACATCGTGATAAACCATACAGGGCTGATGGGACATTCATCTTGCCTGTCCCAGTAATGATTATAACAAATATTTGAGATTTTACAATTATTCTGGTGCCGATGTGATATGTATGGTTTTTAAATGACTATCGAAAGGAAATTGCTCTTTTAATTATCTGCCTCCACTTGTCAGTTTAGACTTCAATTTTTTTTTTTGACCTCGAGACTATTGTGATAAACATTACAAGTGGACAGGAAAGAAACATTGTCCACTTGACATGATTACAACAGTTCATATTAATTATAGTCTATACATATTTCTATTATGGTGTTTGTTTACAAGGACATAGTAAAAGTTCTTAAATTGATTATTTTCTTTTCTGGTTTATTTGGGGTTCCATGATATAAATGAACTAAGAATGTTTCCTTGTCTGTGTCATAAACATTAACAAGGCATTTGAAGACAAGATATAAGTGAACTAAGAATGTTTCTTTGTCTGTGTTATAAACATTAACAAGACATTTGAAGACAAGAATCTGTCTTGCCTCTGTAAGTGTTAAAACATTTTTTTTTCTTAACCTATACATGTCTATGCTTTGAAACATTTTTTTTATAATGAAATTAGCTTAAGAAGGCAAAATGTTTTTCTGAAATTTCTATGGCTTAAAGAGCATTTGAAATTTGTCTTATAAAGAAAAAAAATTACTTTTGTAAGAAAAGCAGCTTCAGCCATTTTCCATGTCATGATGTATGCCTAGATATCTTTGGTCATCCTTATGTTCTTCCTTTCAGATTAATAATAATTACTTTTGCAACATTGCATGATATATATATAGGTTCATAATAAAGATTGATGGTGTAAACAGTTACTCGTAGTCATATATTTAATTTCAATGTACAGTGAAACTCGAAGTAAGATTAATGAAAAAATAATGTTCATTGTCCTTCAAATGTAATTAAAATCCATGGGTTGGATTCTATTAGTCTGAATAGGTTATTTTGTCTGCTGTCATGTATCTCATCACTATGTCAGCTGTCTATTGTGTGGTGAAATAACACTTTATTCTGTTTACCTTGTACTCAGTCTTCTACCACAGGAGAGCATTCTTAAAGATTTGCCTGTTTCTTATCCATTTTTAATTATGCACAGAATATAAAAACAAACATGTAGTAAGACATCTTCAATTTTTTTTTCTTTCATTGATTATGGTACCGGTATCCTAGATTCTGGAGGTTGATGCACAGGAGGTTCTTGTGAAATTCTATCGACGTTCGGGGTCTCACTTCATTTGGCCAACAGTTGAAGACATTAGCTGGAAGCCTTTATACTCCCTCACACGTTTGGGGGCACCAGAAATGGATGCCAGGGAGAGGATGTTTTTAAAGAAAGACACATTTGAATTTGCCTAAAACAAAATAAGCCCTGATGCTTTTCTATAGATGTTTGACTCCTTACTTTTCTCATTATTGCATACAGCCTAATAATTTGTTTGAGTTTTTGTCCATTGCTTTATTAAAAATATTACATTATATTGATACCTCACTTCATTCAATATGTATATGACTCAGCTTTTTATTGAGATACAAAAGACATACACTGTTCTCAGGCGTGACGAAATATCAATAACTCTATAATGTGGGCGTAATATTAAGACACCTGTCTATAATTTTAACTTTTCAAATCCTGAAATTTTTACTACTCCTACGTGTCACAACTAAGAAATCAACTACTGTGTCTGAGACCGACATCTTGGTGAACTTGATTACATTTTTAAACAATTGCAGTTTACTTTTGGTCCTGTAATGTTTATATATTTTTGAGGGAAATGATTTTTAAGGTAACATATCTGAACTACCATGGATCTAGATTGAGTCATTGCTTTAAAATAATATGAGCTATTTGTAATTCTTGCCATAAAATGCATAAATTGATAATTTCTTTTTTTCAGGTGAAATATGGGAATTTTAATAATGTAATAACATATCCAATTTTTGTCCTGTAATGCTTATGTATAACAACAATCCAATCAATTAAATTTACACTTTAAAATGCTGAATCAAATTGCCTGTCACTTGAGATGTTTACTTTCTAGTAATAAAATGATTTCCATTCACCTATAAATGTATTGATACCCTTCGTTTCGAGTTATGTGATGTTTTGTTTTGTCCTTGTAATGTTTATCACACCCTCTCCTTATACACTTCAAATGCAGATTATTCGCACACTACCAGATGAGCAGGTCTGAAACTTGGCCACATGAAATTAAGAATGTAAGGCAGTGTAATTAACAAACTTTCAAATCTGGGGCTTGAATTTGAATTTTGACACAAAATGTGCTATGAGCATGATTGAGGAAGAATGACCCATATGCAAGATCTGATGGTCAATGATGGAGACAATTCAAATCAGAGTATTAAAACATGAATCAACAAAATTAGAAAGTGTAATCACCTCTTCTGCAGCAAACTTGAGTACAGCTGTGAATGGGGCACCTTCTGGTACGGACAAGCTGTCGACAAAAGTATGAGAAATTGTAAGTAATGAGCAAAAAGCCTATTTCTTTGGGCCTCACTTTAATTAAAAGTACTATTAGACAAAAATATGTACAAAAAACTTTAACTGAGAGGCAAACAACTTTGCAATCAATCATCAGTTTAAATTTCCAACCAAAACCTTTGTTTAGATGTGCCAAATCTAATTCCAGCTTTCACGTAGACAGTACTAATAGATTCAAAATGTCTAGAATTTTGTTTCAATTGGTAAACTGATATGGATAGACTATTATGACAAGCACACATGTTGATGCAAATGACACTTTCTTCACACTCCATAGTTCCCACCTCTCGACTCTCTTACAACTCCGCTCTATCCCACCCACATAAACTGACCACTTGCGCGAGGCATGAAATTATCTGCGCATGGTAATCGGTACAGAGAGGGAGATCCATGGGCCATGCTCAGCACCCATCCCATCCCACCAAGACTAGACTAGGCTAGAACCTACGCTCACTCCATCTCTCCTACGCATAAACAGGCAGGTAGATAGATGCGGCCTCCACTCCAACCCCCCACCACCTCACTGCCATCCCCACTGGCCCTTACTTGAATTAAATCGGATGACATTAGGAATGAAACGAAACGAAAAATCGAACCCCGATATGAGATCATCAGGCTGAGAATAATGCCCCGCTTATTCTCAGCCGGGTTGAGAATAAAACCCATCTTGTTCTCAGCCGGGATGAAAATCCAAGGTCTTGTTGGATGCAGAATCATAAAGAATTTGTTATCCAAACTAGAGATACAACGTGAATTTCACTATTAAAATAGATTTTGAGTGGGTCCCACTGCTCCAAAATTCTAACTACACACTGGTGGAGCGAGAGCCATCTTGTTGCTCCATATTTCAAAACAGCATGCAACTGAACTCCACACTCATCTTGAATTTTTCTGAACTCTTTCTTCCTTTTTGAGCTTTTGTCCATGTAGAAGTATATGTCTGTAAGGATTTGTTCAATATCTACATGAAGTTCCTTTGCTCCAGTTTTGGCTGCCAGGTGAAGTAAATGACAGGGGCATCCATTTATATATGTTCCCTCATTTTCCTTGAGAATGAAAGCAGCAACACCCGCATGAGCTCCCGTCATAACTGATGCATTATCGCACGAAAATCCTATGCAATTGGTCCATGGAATAGACCTGGCCTCTAATTCATCCTTTAACACGTTAAAAATGTTTTCACCGGTGGAAGCTCCCACACACTCTTTTATAGTAAGCAGATCGGTCGTCACATGCCCTATACTGTTATCAAAGGTCCTCACTACAATGGGGTACAATTGTCCAGTTCCTCCATCATGACTGCCATCAGTCCCTAATGTAAATGGATTGTTTCTCATCCTGTCTGCAACACTATCAGAGATTTCGGAGGCTAAGCACTTCGTAACGACTGCAGCCTTAGACTTACCACATGCGAACTTCTTTGCAATATTAGAGTCAGGGAACATTTTACGAAAAAGATCACCTGCATGATCAAATACTGACAACGGTAAATTGTGTTCAACAACGAAGCTATTAAAAAGTAACTCTGCCTCTGTAGCAGCTTGATCTGTCGGATTCGATTTAAAAAATGAGGACACAGGTTTTATGTCCGACTTTAATTTCTCAAATTCGACGTGTTTCTTTGTCTTCACGTGTCTCTCGATGTCCGATGCACCACCAGATTTAATAGTGAAATCACATTCGCACAATGAACACCTGGCATGAAAGCAATCTCGCTTTGATGGCACAATCGAATTCCACGTTTGACTATACTCCTGTCTGAATTTTTGATCCACACGTGGTTTCTTGTGTGGAGGAGACATGACTGAAGATCACAAGATGACAGAATATCTAGATCTATAGAGATAGCCTAGATCTAGATCTAGAATCTAGATCTCGATCTAGATCTTCTAGTCTAGATATCTATATCTAGTCTTTTCTCTTCTCTAGATCTAATTAGGCCTACTAACCACTGACCACAATGAAAATTATCACAAATGAAAACTAGATTTAGATCTAGATCTAGACTAAACTGAATCGCAATACAAATGGCTGGCAGTCACCGATAAGCGTTGTATCAACAATGAAAACAGCTGATAGCCTAGACCTAGATCTAGGTGAAAGATGAGACAAAGAGCCTGCGAAGCGCGGGAGAATGCGCACGCAGCTTTGACCCGGAAATCGTTCCATAAAAATACTCAAAAGTCAAAAGGTTAAGGCGCAGTTACCGGAAACGTCCGCAATCACCGATACGGCCGCAGATGAAGGAATAAAGAGGCAATTATTCACGTATAATTTCGGTGATTGCACAATGCTAAAATGCGGAATATCGGTCATGAGCGCGGGATCGCGGAAAATGTAATGGCTCCGCGGAATGATTCCGCAAAAAGCGGAAGGGTAGGAGCCTCTGCCCATTGTGTCTCTATGACAAGCCTGTAATGCGCCTAACATGCAGCTCCAGTTTTCACAACTCTCTAAATTCTCACTATTATAAATCGCTTTGAGTCAGT
Organism: Tylodina fungina; assembly: GCA_031762815.1. Classification (NCBI taxonomy): domain Eukaryota; kingdom Metazoa; phylum Mollusca; class Gastropoda; order Umbraculida; family Tylodinidae; genus Tylodina; species Tylodina fungina. The sequence continues at coordinate 7,408 of JAUEKS010166196.1, forward strand.
TTTAAGGGGAATAATATCTACTTAAGTGTTTTCTATTATAAAATCAGGTGGAGGAAGGCTTATGAACCATGACTGACAAGCAAAAACTGGACTCTGAAGCAGAATCTTGAAAGCATACTGGATAGAATTGATATGATAATGGTTATGTGATGAGTGTGGTGACAAATTATCTAATCACCAGATTATGGAGGAATCAGTGAGATAAGCAAAATACCCTTATAGACATTTCAGGCTAACTCCTGTAAAACTGTCAACAATGATATCAGTAATGACTTGATTATGATTCACCATTGACCATCTCCTTTAATAAACAAAAACCTTAAACGTGAAGGACCAAAACATGCTCCTGTCTACCCAATTCCTCCTGGCATGTCAAAAAACGGAATTACTCTAACTTTGACCATCAAATAAGGTGACTTATAAAGATGACATGCGGAACCTGGAAAACTGACCTATTATTCTTATAGGTGATCCTTGTGACACCAACTACAAAAATGGTCTCAAACATCTGCGCTGATCAGCTGTGGCCAATGCAATTATATTACTGGTTTCAAGGCAAATGTGGAAATGTGGTGCTTGGTGGCTATCCACCACTAATTAATATCCAAAGAGCAAGCCCTCCCACACTTCACACCTTGGCTCAATTGCTCATTGTTCATGACTTTGTCACGAACTATCACACATTGGACAGATTTAGTTCATGAGTGTTGTCCATGTTGTCGTCAATCACCCATGACATGCAACATTTCTTTTTCTGCCAGACCACCATCTTCACAGTGAACTCATCACGGAACTGAAGACAGATGACAATGATGAGATCTTTGACAACATGGAAATTCACAATTGACAATTCACATATTTATAATTCACTATCATGAACCCACAACCTCATCACTACCAATGATTGTTCAAGCTCATCACCATCCTCAACTCCAGAGTGACCTTACCACCAGAACTCCTTCACTGAACCACATCTTCCTAGCTATGACTAGTTTACACTGGACACACACTATACACACGTTCTGTCCCTATGGTTCATGAACTCTCACAAACAAAATAAGGATTTAAAGTCAGTTTGAATCGAAGCATCACAAGATATCCTTTTATTATATTACATGTATAACATACTAAATGTATATATATATAAACCTTTTTTACATATCATTTTCAATGCACAAAAAGGAACACACGATAAACAACTCTATGTTATTTCTCAAATGCCACATCATCAACATTCATTACCCACTAACCTGTCTATAAACAATCAGCGCTTTCTTCAAAAATATATGCAACTGAAAACTAGCACACAGTGGAAAGTATTAATGAAATGAAAGATGGAATTGATTTTTGATATGTCAATAAAGGACTGAAAAGTAAAAAGAACTCATGCCCTTCATCCAATGTTCAGACTTACAAAACAGTCACCGCAAAACAAGCCATCATTCAACATGGACAGTCTCTTTGTATAGATGTACAGCTTAAATAAAGTGAAATTTCTCGCAAGAAAATGAGGGGAAATTCTGCTACTGTATATTGCTTTCATGGTGTAAATGCTTAAAATTAAGTCAGCGTACTTAATATGGAGAACGCATAAAAGGTAGCTGACTAAATACTGAGTGAATAACAAACACAGAAAAAATAATATCTGCCATAATGAGGAGATAGGCATGTTTGTATCGAGCTGAGTTTGCTTTATTTGAAAGTGAATTATTTAATCTTCATTGATTCCTTGAATGACTTAATGTGGTCAAAGTTGTAATTTTCTTTCCTTGACCTACTTCAATTTATTAAATGCACTATTGAGTGGCGGTGGAAAGGGAAAATGGGGAGTGGGTTTTTTTTTTGGGGGGAGGGCCTTAATGGCCTAAAAAAAATAAAAAAGGATTATATACACTCTAAACCTTGTTGAAACTACAGACATGGATTAAATATCTTATAGATTTTGTTGAGGTCCTAAAATGTCTGGAAGGATACTGTTTTTGTGTTATGAAATGAATTCCTATCTTTCTAAATGAAAAATCTACAAATGCTGCTTATTGAAGTCCGATTGATGTGAGAGTTAACAGACTCACATGGAAAAGATGTAATTAAGCAGGAAATTGTTATTGGCTGTATTGAAATAAGTCAATGGGACAAGCTGTTGAATCTGATTTCAATCTCGGTTAATACATTTTGAAAATTTTGTTTTAACAATAAACTCACAACAAGCTTTAGACAACTACAAAAATCAGGTGAAAGCAACGGAAACAATCCTTTAATTCACTGGTCATGATGACATGCAGAAATTTCATGCCCAGATCAAATTGATTAAATTAACTGCATGGACTCCATTAGCAGACAAATATGTTTGTGATGAGGTTGGAATGGTAAGCAGTACCGGGCGTGGATAGTGCACACCAGCCCACTCTCTAAACTTTAAAATGCCTGAACACCAAAATTTGATGATTTTTTAACTTAAAGACGACTTAGCTCAGAAAGAACTTTGAAGTGTCTGCTGGTCAAAGAAACTAGACCATACAAACTACACTGAGATTGTTCACAAGCCTTTAATCTTTTTATCTGATCCATGCATGTTGTATACGAGAAGGTGAAATACATGTTAGGCGCTGTCCAGTTGCTTAATGGCCTGCACATTACAAATTCCATACTAAGATGAAGAGCAATGAATTAGCAGCTGGACGCTTTGCATTTCTGATATTGAATATAGACAAAATTCAAAGCCTAGATAGGGACTTGACACACAGGTCCTCATTACCTACCATTTGGAATGGAATCCTTTACATGGTAATTCAAAAACATACACACAGCAGTTTCAAACTGAGAGAAGTGGTACCGCAAGAAGGAGCTATCTTTCATACATTCTTCATGTACATAAAACATATAAGTCAAAGCCATACCCCAGGAAAACCTCTAAGAAAAATGCTTCAAAATTACATCTAGGTATAATATGTCAATTTATCAATTTCCACTGACAACTATTCAGAAAAGCTAATTAGTAAGAAATAATTTACTAGAGTAAAAATGCTTCTTGAATTGTAATAGTACATAAGCTGTTAAAAAAGTAACTCAAATTTATTTTGGTCCTGAATACAAGGTTGATCTACCTGTACCCAGCAATACTGACAGTAGCAAGGATAAAAAGCTGAAACCCTAAATGGAATACCATTCTCAGTGAAGACACAATGCATTTTGATTGAAAAAACAAACCAAAGTCCACATTGATATCATTCAAACAATACCACTTTGAAAGCAGCTGCTCATGGTTATTTCAGGTCTGGTCAATGAAATATATACATATGGCAATCACAAGCACTCAGGTAAATCAAAGGAAACATTTACTATAGAATGATTCTTGAAACAAGAACTATGTACAAGAGAGGCATTTACAGAAAAAAATATTTCAACAAAGACAGTGATGAGGATGTAGTAGCATCTGCAAGGAGTGGAGACTGGATGAGAGGTGGTGATGGACTAGGATGGCAATGGGTGGAGGGGCTTTATGCTATCCGTAGTACATCATGTCAGAGGATGGACTGTTATTACTGGGGGCTTTCATGGAGTATCCGTAGTGCATCATATCAGAGCATGGACTGTTATTACTGGGGGCTTTCATGGAGTCGTTGATGTCACGTCGGAACACAGACAGGTTCTGGGTGAACCTACAGGACAAAAAACACCATCAGTGTCATCATCATCATCCATCTTTTTCCACTGTCATTTCTGCTTGCAAAAATACCTATATGATTCCACTAAATGCTCCTTATTTCCTTGACATCTGTACTTAACATTTATTGGCCACTGATTTTATTAACTCATACCCCACTGGATCACCCGTTGTCGCCTGGTATAAAAGGGTGCACTTTTCAATAAGGAGTAGAGATGCACCCTTAACTAGTGTCTGATCTGAGAGCGAATCACAGAGCTAGAGGAGGTGAAGACGAGCCAACGGTCCAGTGGTTACATTACATTGCACAATGCCTCTGGCCAGCATCGAGATTAGCTCTCTGGGCTGGCAGCCGCCTCTCGTGGCACCCTTTATTGGGTGGGCAACAAGGTAGTGGGAAAGAAATAGGAGTGGTCAAATACAACGTCCAGTGTAGAGATAAGCTCTATAGGCAGCGGACCACAGCTGACCGCTCCTGCATATGACGCAAGAGGGGACCGTGTGTTTTGGGGGTATTGCAAGAGGCTCAAGCCTCTGACTAGCTATGGCATGACCTGGGAGTAGCTGAAGACAAGGCCCATCTAAAGCTGACCAATCACCAGACAGGTGGTCAAAGACGATCATTGCGGGAAGAGTTGCATTGATGAATTATCATGTTGCGCCCACGAAATCGTGGTGGGAACAAACAGGAGTGAATTGGGGCGGGGTTTTCGAGTACAGGGCGTATATCAGGATTCAAGGAGGGTGGGGAAAGTAAGACGTAACCAGAAAAACGCAATGTGCGAAAAAGGGTCTTATACAGTTCAAAATCAGCTACTACTTAGTTGGGAATGAGTTAAAGACCTAAATACAAAAAAAAAAAAAAAAAAAACCTTTGACTTACTGGGTACTTCGAAAAAGAATTATTGTGACTATTCTAAGATGAATAATAGCCTATAACTTTTCGGTCGTAGGGGAATGAGGTGACAGTATGACTGAGTCAGTCAGTATATTATGTGAAGAAGAAGAAGGTGTTAGAGCCTTCATTTTTCTTGGGCCAACATATTGAGGGTGGTGCCCAGTCCTCTCACTGGCTGTCTTTACCGTCCCCGACCCTGAAGAGGATCAGGTACCCATTTACAGCTGGGTAGACTGGAGAATGGAGAGCGCATGGACGGGAGAGCAATAAATTGCCCTGCACGGAAATCGGACCCTGGTTGTCAAGGTGAAAGGAAAATGCTCTAACCACTTAGCCAATCCAGTTCACAAGATGGATAGAGATTTCGAATTTTCAGGATAAAGAGAACTACATGTTTGGCAACATGACAATTCATGTTGGGTCACATGAAAGGCAGCCACCTTACAACACTGTCATTTGGCCTCCATGCTTCCTCTCTTTACTTTGGTCAGATGCAAGGGAAGTAATTCTATAGCTACAAAATGGACATCCTCAAACCAGCCTGTCTCTTCAATAATCAGAGTAATGGCTTCCATAGATACAAAATTGAAAACCATTGTTATCCAAACCATCTGCATCCCTTGCTATCCCTAGCAGCGCCTAATAATTCTGACATTCTTATCCAAAGGATCTGCTATCCACATCTCCTACCCATTCACCAACCTGCTTTGCACCCACCCTAATGGGCCCTCACTGGGCTTGTAGCCTCACTGTCCTATGCTGATGAGGCATACATTTGCAGAAATGTGAAAGTGGTTAGTAAAGAGCTACATCACACCCCCCCCCCCCCCCTTTTTTCCTGTCCTTAACACAATTCCCTGATGGACAATGCAATTTATTCTGCTTACCTGTCTCTGTTTTTGGTCAGCAGTGATCTTTCCACACCATCCATGAGATTCTGAAAACAGTTGGCCATTGCCTCTTGCTTCTCCAAGGGTTGGCTTGAGATAATGTTGCTTCGGAGCTTGTTAAAGTACTGCAGTAAAAGACAAATGGTTTGAGGGGCAAAAATGAACATTGGTAACTACAATGGAAACAGGCAGGTTCTTCTTAGCCTAATCTAACTGGAGTTTCACATAACACGTTTTGGTTTGGAAAGAAAAAAAGTACCTAAATGTAAAAATAACCCTTTCAATACAGACCTCCAAAGGTCAAATTACCCTCTCTCTTGGCCTCCCCTGGGAAATTCCATGAAAAAGAGACATATGGTTAGTAGTCATGCCAACACCATTCGAAATGCAGCATTCAGCTGATGGGTTGAGCTGAGTTGAGTTGAGTTTAAGTTTTATGTCACTTGCAACACAAATAGGTCATTTAAGTGATCAGGCTTTGTCTACTTTGTTTGACCACAAAGATAGATCCAAAACTGTTTGTCAAGGATGATTGAAAGAAAATCAACAGCTTTGCTTTCATTGTTTATTAAGTCTGGAGTGTTACATGGCCCAACATCAGCATTGAAAGAGTCACCAATGTTCACACCTGGATATTCATTCAAATTGTTCCAGTCTATTATCAAACTTAGATTTAGATGCTGTAGGCCTAGCCCTTGGCTAGTTCCCGTGCCATTATTAGGCCTTATCTGTCCTCACTGGGCTGGGTTGATCATTGATGTTATCTCGATAAAAGTGTTCATCTGAATTTGAGGCACTAGATCTAAGTCTAGATCTACTTTCACTCGCATCGTAATCAGGATCATCAGACTCTATTTCAAGTTTACTGTCACGATAATCTACCTCTAAATCCACTTCACTGTCCTCTGAATCTTTATCCAACTGCCTAATAATGTATCATCTTCTGACAAAAAATCTCTTTGCAAAGTACTCAACTGATGTGCTTCTCTTTTTTTATGATGAAAATACAACAACATTCATGGAGACCGTTATTCCTAAATGTAGCCAAGATTCCTCAGTGCAAAGATAGTGGCTTACATCATTACTTTAAGTGTGTTTCTTTGTTTAGAGTTGGCCTAATGCTAAATAGGACACCAAACCCCGATAAATTGGGGTCTCGGGGAGTTGTGCCTTACGGGAAACCCTGATATATCTTAGTCTACTAGAGGTCAAGGGGTTAAGAGACTGTGATCCTTTAGCGTAAAAGCAAATTAATGTTGAAAGCTTCACAAGAAATAAATTCATCTACAAACAAAAAGGCATGTGTGTATGTGTCGGGGGGGGGGGGGGGGGGGGGGTGG
>JAUEKS010167304.1:0-14195 GCA_031762815.1 Tylodina fungina
GAAAGAACTTCTATACTACGAGAAGCCTTGAGACCCTCTTTAACGTGGTTCCGGCCCACAAAATTCTTGGATTTGTAGAAGCCGTGAATATGTTCGATAAGTTGTAACATAGAACCCCCATTAAATTTTACCCGTCCTTGTAACAAACATCCCTTTTTTTAACAATTAAAAAAAAAACTGTGTTGACAGCACCACACTTTGGCCTAGTTTCTCTCAGAATACTACGTGAGTGCTGAAAACAAAGTGTGTCCCGGCACCGATATGACCAATAGCTGTCGAAGGAGCCGTAAAACACCTAATTAACTAACTAACTAACTAACGGGACAGCCCCAAATTCTTTTGTTTATGACAGACCTATTACGATGGACTCGCCTGCCGAGGAGGCCATCGCGAGACCTATTACTCGTTATTACGTATTTTCTAGACGGCCGGCGGACTGTCTCATCAGAACCAGTGCACATCGTCAATACTAGGCGTGGTCAAGTTTGTTTGCTCAATTGTCACTCGGAAAGTGCCAAAAACAAAAGAATGTTGAAATGACCGGTGTCAAACATGGCAAGTCAGGACCTCGGGGAGCCGACGGCGGCAGTTGAAAATCGCGGCAGAGTTTATTGGCTAGGCCAAAATTCGCGGAATTGCCGGGAATTCCCAGCACTGTCACCCCGGGTATAGGTGTCCTTATGCAAGGTAAAACTCTAATGGATACTGCTATGTTTTTTTCAACTTTGATATTTTTTTCTTCGTCTCAGCCTGGTTTTTTTTTTTAGGTGATAGTTTTTCTGCTCTTCTGACATTCTAAATCTATATCTGCATCCACACAGTGCAAAAGAATAAGGAGATTCATTGCAAACTGAAATTTTTCAAACTTAAGAAAGGTTAGATTCTATAATTGATTGCCATTCAGATTCCTTACAACAGTTAGGGCCAAAGGATTAAGTTTTTTTTAAGCAGGAAAAAAACAACCTGCTCAAACCCCGAGTCTCGAACAAGGGACCTTTGGCTCTTAAAGCTGAAGGCCTAAATTCTGAGCCACTCAATCGCCCCACCCCCTAAATCAAATCCATTCCATTGCTTTATAAAACTTGACTTTTGAAAAGGCTATTAGACAACCGCATTCTGTAGCGGTCTGGTTATCACCTGGAAGGGCATGCTGCCGTGAAGGATTTGCTTCCTAACAAATTAGAAGCCCTTAAGGAGAAAGATGATATTTCATGCAAACCCCTGTAATTATGGACAGCAGCCTAAAAGATAAAAGGATGACGGTGGTTAATTGTATCAAAGGCAGTCATGAGATTTAAAACTCAGCAGAAATAGTATGCCTGGATCAGCATGCATGAGTACATAATCCAGGATTTCGGGAAAAGGTCGGGGATTTCGAAATTTTTTCAAGATCGGGATAAAACAGTCTTGAAAAAAAAAAACTGGCTTAAATTCGTCAATGGTGTCATGAAATTTTGCGAAATAGCCTATGAATTTGGGAAATTGTCTTGAGTGCACGATTTTCAACTTTAGCCGTAGCTCGAAAGACAACGCGAGACGACTATTTTTACACGCATGTTTGATTAAAATGTTACGTTATTCCAACCAATGAAAATGGAGCTTGTATCGGAAGTCGTGAATGTCACGAAATTAGTAGGCTAGATCTAGACCTAGCCTATGGTACAGTTATTGAGTTGACGGGATATTTTATTCACTGTAAGGCCCGGTTTCTTTGGTTCCCGGGCCTTCAACATACTGACGTACAAACCAATAGATCTATATCGAAGCGTTGCCTAGTTTTCCTGCACGTGTTAGGGTATCCACGCCTCTTCGAAACTTCTTGAAAAAAAAAACATTTGCTTGAACTCGAAAACCGTGAATTTTTTCGCAAAGAAAAGGAATGATTTTTTCCTTGAAAATCTTGGAATCTCCGTGGGATGGGAATCACGCCTCAGCAATTAAACAAAACAAAAATTCGGGAGAACACCCTTTATCGATTTTCCGAAAGCCTAGACCTAGAGGTCTAGAATCTAGATATCTCGAATCTAGAGATCTCAATCTAGATCTAAATCTAGATTATTTGGCTCCCCAGCTTTCAACGCGTTGATGCTTGTTCACTGCACAGGCCAATAGGCGCGCACTAAGCACAAACAACTTTACTGTTAGGCCTAGGCCTTTATTGTAGTTCACAATTTCGACCACTAATGCAGGGTGAAAAGATAACAGTAAAGGCTTTACGCTGCGTTGTCAGTAGTGCTGGGCGGCTTTCGGCATTTTGGTAATGATAAAATCCCGGTAGAATCTAGAATCTACGCATTTTCAAAACGGCACGGGGTAGGGGAGGAGGTATTTAATCATGCCACATGATGAAGCGATGGCGTCTCTTTAATAAACATTAATTGAAATAGACATTTATAATTAGTCTGATCCAGAATAACCGCTTAGTACAGTTTAGATCTAGTGATTCCCTTTGAATTTTTCTTAAATTTATTTTTGCACATATTTTTTTATTTCTAGCTTTATTTGAAAATACAAGAAATTCGAACAAGATCAGAATAAACAATAATTATAAAAACAACATACAGCAGAATGACATAGATCTCTCTAGTTGCTCAAGCCTGCAGTAGAGTGGACACTTTTCCGATGTAGGTCTACCGGGACAACAACCCTGTCCTGGACGGGCACCAACCTAGAACCAGCCCTCATTCTTGTACGGGGCCTAGCCCTAATACTGGATCTCCTTCTTGTACCGGGCCTATCCCTAATACTGGATCTCCTTCTTGTACTGGGCCTAGTCCTAATACTGGATCTCCTTCTTGTACCCTAGTCCTAATACTGGATCTCCTTGTACTGGGCCTAGCCCTAATACTGGATCTTCTTGTAACGGGCCTAGCCCTAATACATAGGCCCTGCTGGATCTCCTGCTTGTACCTTGATAGGGAACTTGAGGAGAAGTAAATCCTTCTCATCGGTTTGCGTGACACAGATTTTTGGGAGTGGGGCTGGGAATGATTCGATTGTGATATTATTGACACTGAGTGTTTTGTAGTGTGGATGGAACAAATTATTGTGGCTAATGGCTGCTAGTGGTGTTGAATATGACATTGCATTAGTATTGTGGAAAAGAATTCATTGATCAGTGACTTTTGGATATATCAACAAATCAATCTGATTTTACTCAGTAAGAATAATCCCATCATTACAAGAGGTTTTGAATTCATAATGATCATTGTAAAATTATGTTATAATATCTGTTAACGTTGTGATGCCTTATTTGACGGTTACAGTTGCAGTTTGTGGATGGGGTCTTGGATTTTTTTAGGGGGTCTTGAAGTTTTTTGTGAATTTTGAGTGGAAACCCTGATAATCATATATTATTCATTACTTTGAAAAGTGCTTTATCTAGTTGTTCAATAAGCTGATTGAAATGGGATTGTTTGCTTTCTTTTGTGAGAGAGATATAAGTTGATGGAAATGTCCAAGATTTGGGATGAAATTATGAAAATGGCAAATTTGAAACAAGTCAATTTATTTATTATTATTTCTTTTTTTGTGATATCTTTTGAACAACATTGAATGAAGATATGTGGAAGATGAAGAAAATAATGATTGAAATTAATTGAACTTGCGTTGCAAAATCTTATTCTGACGTTTGTTTCCCTAAAATTTTGTCACCAGGACCATTGCGGCTGAACATGAAAAGTGTAAAGAACTGCTATCTTCTCATGAAGACAGGAAAGATTCCAGAACCTGGCGAAGTGAACAACAAGGTGCACTACCATACCATAGAACTAGCTCTAATACTACTTCTAATACTAGAATGTCTGTTGGAAGTAAGGAAGATTCTAACAAGGCAGTCTCAGAGTCACATCACAAACATTCTGAGAGTCGCAGACATGGCAGACAGAAGGACTGTCAGCCATCAGACTTGCGTACAGAGAGAGAAGACAGGCAAAGTCACTATTCCAGCTCTCGTTCTAGATCAGACAAATATGCCAGCTCTCATCCTGTATCGGACATAAAGGAAGCAGTTAAAACAGGGAGCAAAGAAGTTGGCAAAAGCCTCCGCCGAGGGTCGGATGGTAAGGACAGTAGAAGGCATCGACAGCGAAGCAGATCTCCGGTGTTGCCACGGTCTACAAGTAAAGAAGGACAGGATCGCCATCGTAGTGTCAGCAAGCCCTTTGACCTTAGAAGTAAATTGAATAGAAAAGTGCATGTTGAGATTGATGGGATAAATCAGAGCATCTCCAGTCTCAATGGTAAGGATCAGCATATCTCTACAGTGAGCAGCAGTAGCAAGGCTCAGTCAGCTCTAGAGAACTCTGAGCTTAAGGTGATGGCTAAACTAGAGGACTCCCAGTCAGATAAGCTGAAACCTACTTCTTCATCCTATCAAACTGTAACATCACAAACTGCAAGTGAAAGGTTCATTGTCTCTAAACAATCCACATTACAGTGCAGTTCAAATAATGACAGAGTGAGTCGAAAGGTTGATCTACCTCCTCATTACGTATCAACCGCTCAGAGTGTTGACTCACACAGAACATCTAAACACCGACGTGTTCATACTTCACCAACCCCTAAACATGTCAAAGATATATCAGAAAATGATGTGTCGAAAATTTCAGTGGACAAAGTTATCACGCAAAATAGTGTGCTGCATGATGCGGCGATGCCAGCAGGCCCTCCACAGCACAGCACTGCCTTAGAAAGAGCATCCCATGAAGATGGTGCCTTCCTATCTCAGCAGACCATGAGTCCTGTCATCAGTTCAAAAAAGGTAATTGAAGATGCAGAAGTTTTATCTAAGTTGAAACAACATTCAACACTGATAGGAGATTTGGCTGACAGGTCTAGGTCTCCAGGGAGTGATGTACCAATTAAGCTAACTCAAAAGACACCAAAGCTAGAAGGAAGTATTAACCTGAAATTACATGACTTTGAGCACTTAAACAGAGATACCATGTTACCTGTCGAAACATTTAATCTAGAGACTCCTAAAGATGTGGGAGAGAAATCTCCTGCAGCACATCAAAGTCCAAGTGATGATACAACCCCTGATGGCTCGACTGTCTCCTCAGATGATACCTCAATGCCAGATGAAGTTAGCAGTGCGCCTGGCAGAATGAAGTTAATGACATCACCCATACTAAATGAAACAAGCGATGCCGGTACCACAGATTTTAACCTTGCTGTTCCTCCAGATAATGATACCAGTAATAACTTTTCACACTCAATCCTCCCCTTCTCAAATCTCAATGATTCACGTGAGTTTTCAAGATCAAATTCTGGCGAAAACAATGCTACCAATCATACTGAGGCCTTTGATATTCAGGAAATAAATGTGAGTCCTGACCTAGACTCTTCTGTGAAGCATTTGTTGAAACCCAGTTTGCATTGTGTGGAAAGTGAAGTCAGTTTTGGAGGTCTGGAGGGAAGAAAGCGTCCTCTGGTGCCCACCCCTGAGAAGAGATCATTTCATATCCCTAAAACTGACAAAGCCTCTCTTGATTCCGGGTCTTCGGATCCTGTTTCTGCTCTGGCAGACAATGCATCGGAGACACTTGACAAAAACAGCAATAGCAACAGCAGCGACAACAGTAACAATTCTGCAGGAGGGTCTGATGGGCGGTCAGAGGACACAAGTACTCGAGTCCAGCAGTCCACGAGTTCTGTATCCTCCAGCTTGGAGTCTGTGGAGATAAATAATCTGACACAGATGGGCACATCATGTGGCAAATCTACCGACACAGCGGTTACCGCTGTGATATGTACCTCTAACCTCATTATGTTAGGAGATGAAGAGGCCAGTTGTAACACCTTCCCCAGTCCATGCAAGCCACATCTCATTCCATCTGAGTTTTACCCACCCGGTGTAAGGGGCCAAGTGTCAGAGGAGGTCTCCCACTTCAGACACATTCGGGGCAAGCCGGAGGTGGTGCAGAGAATATCTGAGACACAGCGCGTAGTGCAAGCCACAGCCAGAACAGGTGGGAGGGATGAGCATAAAGAAGATAGGCCTGCATACCATAAAAAAACTACTAAGAAATTAAAAGTCTGTAACTCCACCCCTGCAGACCACCCAGCAATTTGTGTTTCTCCATCAAGGATTGCAGCTGTAAGTGGTACTGATCTACAGAACTTGGCTCGAGTTAAAAGTAAGCAAATTAAGGAATCCAGAAGCACTGAAACAAACAAAGACCTTGCCAAGATAGCGGATGGGGATGATGGCGATCGGCCTCAAAGCATGACACAAAAAAGTCACAAGGATCAAACAGACTGGAGACCAATTGTTGAAAAACAATTTGAAAGTTTACTGAATAAAACATTCTGTAAGTTCAAGGAAGACATGTCCCGAAATGCTCCATTGGGCAAGAAGAAGTTACAGAAAAAATTAAAAAATTTAGACTTGTACAAAGAATTGAAAGGTCAAGTGAATTCCCAGTGTTCAAAGAGTAGAGACAAAACTACAGACAAGATCAGAGGTTCTCCACAGAGAGATACACTTAGTTCCTCACCGAATTTAGGAGGCCTGAATACCGATTCCTCACGTGTAAGCCTCATTGAATCCTCAGAAAGTTGTGGAGGCTACAAAGACAGTTCACAAAAGCCAACTTACAAATTTATCTTCAACCCTATTATGTCTGGAACATGTGTAGGATCTGAAAGGAAATTCTCCGTCTCATATGACTTGCAGTCCAGAAAGGACAGTAGAACTGAAGATATGTCAAGGAAAAATACCAAATTAAAATGTTTGTTTAAAAATAATCAAGGGGAGGTGTTGGATCAGACCAATTCTCCTCCAGATGAAGATATTGACCCTCCCACTCTCCACATCTGCAGAAGTTCATTTTGTGATAGAAGCAAAGAATTGTCTCATCCATCAGCCCCTCACATAGACTGGCAACACTCGGGCAAAACCCACTACCGTAAGTCTCCAGCGCAGCTTGAGGAAGCTGATTTCTCTCTAAAAGATACACAAGAAAGCAGACGCACTTCAGACTTACATGAAGCGAACAAACAAGAAAGTTCATGGAGTTGTGTGAAAAGTGTGTGTAATGACAAACCAGCCTCCGATTGTTCACAACTAAAGCATGGTCCATCCACGTCTCTAGTCATGATGAAATGGAGAGCCTCTCCTGACAGCTGCGTGGTCACATCTTCAGATCACGGCGGAGAAAGTCAATGTCATCACCTTCCCTCTTCCAGTGGTCAGCAGGTGGTGTCCGGCCATCACCTGGAGCCGGACAGCACAAGTAACCCTCTGTCTGTTGACCGAGAGAATTCGGAAAACACCAGTGACGAGGTTGACTGCTCTGCCGCGTCCAGTAGAAGGCTTGAAAGAACCAGTCCCGGGAGCACACCGAATAGACAGTTCAGAACTTTACACTCACCAAAGGTCATTACTCCAACAAATTCTCCAAACTTCAAGAACAAACTTAATCTAGAACCATCGCCGATCAAGACTGTAGGCGTCTCTCTGAGTGACCAGCTCTACCTTAGCGATGATGATGAAGAAAATGGTGGAAACAGACAGTCTGTCATTGCTGAGAGCAAATTGTCAAACTTATGTCAATCTAGGCTCACTGGGAAAATACTTTCCATTGAAGATGATGTACTAAGGGTACTCCGACCTAGTAAACATGTAGAGAGTGAAAACACCAGGCTGGCGGCTCAGGACAGAGACAGTCTCCAGCAGGAGCTCAATACTACCTTTCTTGTTTCAAATAACAACAGACACCCAGTACTGTCACATCCTGATGTTGATATAGACGGAGAAGAGAAGTTTGGAACACCTAGCAAACAATCACCTATCTTTGCACCAGATGAAATTAGTTTGATGAATGCTAGTCTGTCAGAGTTTGATAGTGATGTCCACTCTTGCCGGAAACAAAATTCTGAAATGGAAGCACAGTCTCCTAAATTTCACCCTAGTATGTTTTCACAACCTGGAACTGGGAACTCTGAGTGCATTAAAGGTTCAGAAAATGATGTGTTGAATTTCAGGAAGGAGGTGGGAACAGAAGCTCTAACAAATTCTAACTACGACTCAAAAGAAAGCATGAATGTTGAGAATGGCACCAGAAAAGGACAGCACAGGAAGAACTCTGCTGGTGACGGGGAATGTGCTCCTGTTCCAGCTAGCAAGGCTGTGAAATTGTCTGAAAAGTCAAAGCCATCAAGAAAGACTAGTCGGCATTTGTCCTTAAGTGAACTTCAATATCAAAAACGTGTAAAGTGCAATTATGGTTGTGAATGGAGTAACTCTGAGTGTGTAGCTTCACCACAAGATGACCAGGAGATCGTCAGATGGTCAGAATCTAGACTATCCACTTCAAATTCAAGGACTACGGAAACAGATGGTGAAGATATGAAATTTCAGTTGTCTACACCGCAAGAAGACTACATGCAGAATGTTCAGAGGGTTAAACGAGACTTAAACACTGACTTCAGAAAGGAAAATAGGGTGAATCTGACACTAAATCCTTTCGCTAGCCCTGTGATTAATGTGTCTGATATTATATCGAGTCCATCTGATATACGTGGTGGGAGTGGAGCAGCCCTTGAGGCAGAGGTACCCAGTGATCATAATAATGTATTAAGTGGAAAAACAAATGTGGTTGCTGCATTAGACAATCTTCCATCCAAATCCAAATCCAAAACTGCAAATTCAAAGGTCACCAATTCAAGCTCATGTCTGTCTGAGGATATCAGCTTAAAGAAGTTACTTCCAATGCATGGAAACACTAAAACAGATAGTAAGAGACAGCACATGAGTCCTCTCCCTGTGGGAGATGATGCTGATAGTCATGATAATGTTGGCAATTATCTGAAGCCTCTGTCTTCCCTGGGTGGCAGCCAAAAGTCCTCTTCAGGTTATGAAGCTGTCAGTGGTTGCGTAGGAACAGCCACTTCAGGTGAAAGATATGCATCCCCAACCAATGATTCAGATTTTGAGGATGGGGAGATAGTGGACGAAGATTCCTTTCTTAATGACGATGGTGAAGTCACATGTACCAACAAACAACATAAAGAAGATTCTGATCCGCCGAGGTATGAGGTCACTGCTGACAGCAGTTCGGTGTTAAGGGCTACAGACGCTGAAATTGACCTGAAACAAAAGTTGGCCAGAGGAAAGAGTAGCAGAAGTAGGACAATGGTGTCCTCAAAGTTTTTGAGCAAATCAAATGGGGAGAAGGAGAGGTTAGACTTGCTTGGCAAGTGCAAGGCTGGGCAGTCCAGTTCTCCCTTGGACAGAATTTATAGCCAAACTCCAGTATCTCGCACTCATTATGCACATACACCCTGCGAATCCATATTTTTTGACAATCCAGCAGAGACATGGAGCAGAAAACGAAAAAGATCGTCCACTGACGACGAAAAGTTACTGTCGCGGAGCGAAAGTAAGAGGTACAGCAGGGAGGATGTGGGACACTGTGAGGCCAGTGTGGCAAAGAGAAGCCATGAACATGACACAAAGGACCAGGCGGAGGCCTGGAGAAGGGCAGATGGGAGTGATGTAGGAAGACACTACGGGGATAGAAGGAGAGCTAATTCTAGGGAAGGCAGAAGTGGCAGCCAATCCAGAGATCCCCACAGAAAGGACCCAATGAATGAAATTCAGCGAAGACGGCCTGACTGGAAGTTTGGGGAAGAAAAAGAAATTAAAGACAACCTTGGATATCATGAAAGTACAAAGGCGCCAAGAGATGAAAGGAAAAGAAGGTACAAAAATATGCAGATGGAAAAAGGTCACAAACCTGAAACTAACAAGGCAAATTATTGTAGGGATGTAAGAAGAGGGGGTGGGAGGAGCAGTGGGAGTGTCTCCCAAGGTCACCACCAGGTCGGTAGGTCTTGCTCTAGCTCTGGCCGGAGTAGTCTCAGTGAACCAGGTCACAGAGCTGGTATGGAGCGTGATGGCAGCAGGAGACACCAACATGTCGGGCCTCACAAAAGTACTTTGCATACTCCGCCGCCGAGTCAGAGGTCTACATCAAGCCATGAGAGATCTCCAGTCGAAAGGAGGGGTTTTAAACGGGAAAGAAACTAAAATGGCTCCTGAGAAAATGTTGAGAAAGAAAGGGTCTCCAGTGAGGAAGGGTGAGAGTATGAGAGAACAGTCAACCACTGGCAAGAGAGAGCAATCAAGGTCTTCTTCCTCTGAGGTGACAGATTGTACGGGCCAGCTTATAAAAGTGACAATTAAAGCTTCTGGTCAAGGAAACAGAAGTATGTCAAAGCCTGTCAGTAATTCAAACAAGGAACATGAGGGGGGGTGAAGATTAAGTCACAAGAAATCGGTTATAGCTTTTGTTTTTTGTCTGAGGGTGAAAGTGTCTTCAGTGATGCTTTGGAGCGTATGGACTAGGCATTGGTGGCAATGCAATTACTTTCAGTGAGGGGAGAGTCGGACAACTTTTGTTTTATCTGGAATATAAAATAATAGTCTTAGAAAATTGTAAGTATGTGCTCAATGTAATTTTTGTAATAATGGTGTTTCCATCATTTGGACGTTTTGCAGTGTTTTGAATACTCTTAGGCAAATGGGGACATCAGACTAGATAGACATATTTTGTTGGCATGCTGATCATTGTGGATTGAGTAAATAAATTTAAGATCACTGTGTTAAGTCATTCAAGGGCCGATAGAGCCAAGCAGATCACTTCATTATACAACAATAGTTTTAATCTGCGTCAAAATCCACTATCTCTACCATCTGGACAGTCTCCACGACGGTCTCTTTTCCTCCAGTTAGATTTATGAACTACCCGTAGTAGACTTAATAATTTTGTCACTTATTTTAAAACATCAGAATTTTGTGTGCAAAGTTTCGTTTTATAGTTTTTTCATCGTAATATGAGGAACAACAAAGGTTATCAGAGCAAAAGTTACCAAAACAAATTTTTTTCTATATATAAATCTACCTATTTGGATACCTTTAATGCAATTACTCAGCTTCAGGTTGCGTGAGAATTAGTTTTAAAGAATGTCGTTTGAATATTTTATTTTACCCAGATAAGCAAACTGCACATTACTCAGTTATGTTGTTCGGTACTTTACATAGCATAAATGTATGTACAGACACACAACTTTTCCTAAGCTTTAGAGGTGTTGAAAATTCATAATATTGGTCTTCTAATTTTTTTACACTAAAGCTTTGTTGTGTGACAGTGTCTCTTTACAGGTCAGGAATGTCTTGACAAGTGTTGACCTACAGGAATGACCTATACATTACATATGTTCTATGGCATTCAAGTGTTAATATTGTTTATATTTTTAGCTTTAACTTAATCTTTTAATTTCAAATTAAAAAGCTGTTGATCTTGGAAGGCATTGTGTTTTTTACTTTTCTACTCCATGGAAATGAAAGGCTACAAGTTTCTATCTGCCCCCCTCTCTGTGTTTCACCAGAAGGAATGGAAATACAGGTGAATAGGACTACACCAAAAACAAAATTGTATGGATTTTCGAATTTATTTGGTTTAGACTCATAATCATATCGGTTTACAATAAAATCTAGTATTTCCGACAAATTTTGCTTTTCCTAAACGTCTTATCAACTTTTGCCAGAATTTTAAGTTTAAAAGGTTGGTGATATATATGTGAAAACTTTTCTCTTTGACATAAAAATTTGATTGGATGAACAGAATGCTGATGAAAGCAATAGCTCTAAGAAAGGATTGAATAGCATTAGGGCTGCCAACTACTACGATTAAACCGTAATCATTACGATTTTGCTGATCCTATTACAATCATAGTTGAAAGTATTACGATTTCTTAGTTTTGCCAATAGTTTTTAAAAAATTCGCAAAAAAAACAAATAACCAACTAGCAAAAAACAAACAAAAAAAGAAAGAAAAGTCTTGCAGTCTCGCATCTCGTTAGATTAAACCAGCGATAATATTTCCGGTGAATGGGCCAATCAGAGTTGAATAGCCCAGCATTAGTGTGGCCACATGTCAAAACTCAATTGATTATGAAAGCAGTGTCCAGGCGCTCAGTTTGAATCGAATGCTTAGTCCATTCACTTCACGGCTTTGTTCTCACAGCCCACAAGCGATTTAATTTCAATTTCACTTAAGCGTATTTGCTTGGATATAGATCTATATAAATAATAATTATGTATAAGCTTTTGAGCATGCTAGTAGTCTTCATGTGATTTTATTCTGAGTGTTCTATTCATCGGATTTTCTCTGGATCAAAAAATTATTTGTTTGGTTTGCGCAACGACAACGTGTGTACAGATTCTACTGGATAGGTATATTTTCTCTTGTCTAGATCTTGATTCCAGTTTTAGATCTAGAATCTAGATACCAGTTTCAACGATACTAGTAAGTAGATTCTACAATTCTAATTTATAGATCTAGTCTAGTTTTGGGATAGATCTAGAATCTAGATCTAGCTCTACATTGTTTTTTTCTTCTGGATAATATGGAACTCCCACGGAAGAAATCTAAAACTACGGTGGCTGTGACTCAAAAATTTCGTGCCGAGTACATCCATGTTGCCATCCATAATACCATCGAAACTGGGTGATAGCCATGCGTTGTGTAACACTTGTAGCTGTGACTTCTCAATTTCTCATGGGGGACGAGATGATGTACGCAAGCATGTGAAAACAAAGAAACATGAAAAACTTGTTAATTTAAAAGGTCAGACGACATCAGTGGCTTCCTTCTTTAAGCAACATGTGAATGATGATCAAAGTGGTGTTAGGGCAGCGACATTGTTTCTCCAATTCCTGATTGAACATAACATTCCATTGTCTGCTAGTGATCATGCCAAAGGACTGTTTCAGGCCATGTTTCCTGGTTCTAAAAGAGCTGGAAAATATCAATATGGTAGAACAAAATCAACTGCCATTTCGAAATGTTTAGGTGAGGAACCTTCAATTAACTTAGCACAACAGATGAAAGAACGACCGTTTTCGATCTATGACAAATGGGCTATTTAGCATATTTTGCTGATAGTGATTGTAGAAATAATGAATAGAGAGACCTATTTTGTCCTTTATGTGTCTTATAGGTGATCTCTTTATTCTTAAGTTATTTACATCTGCGAAACATCCACATATTTTGTATAGAAAATCTGGTTTACCCCATTACTATTTTTTGCTTCAGATTACTATTTTTCCTCCTTCTCATTACTATTTCTCTGTACAATGGGTTGGCAGCCCTGCACCTGGTATTGACATTTTAAAAAAAGATCATTGATAAAGTGAGCACTTATTACAATATAGAGTGAATTGGGAAAGGACATTATCTCGAAGGATACAAACCAATGAGTCACCATTCTCTTAATATCTCTAAAGCATATTAACTCATTTTGCTTCAATAGTATTAGTATTGACTACATGGGTAAATAAATTTGTAATTTTATAACCTTGTGTTAACAACCAGTTAAACAAGGGCTCTACTTAGTACTACCAGGACTAGCAAATCATGAAAAATCAATTCCCCAATCTGCATAACAGTAACAGTTCCAATGCCTTGACAACAGATCAGAATTGCAAGGGTTATTTTGCAATCAACAAACCTAAAATCTACATTGGTTTCAAACCAGTGGCGCAGGAACAATTCAGGTAGTGCTGGCTTGATATGATCTGAATACAAAAACTCATTAGATACATAATGATCCATATACAATAGAACACTGTTAATCCTTTCGTCATCACAAGCCAGTATACCGGAGGGTGGCGTTTGAGCTCACATTCATTACATGCCGGTATTACAGCAAAGGGGAGTGGCCTCAAATATTGCTATGTAGAATTATCAGAGTGAACTCCCCAGGGATACCACTTTTCCGGCTAAAGCCGGTTTGCCTTTGGGGCGAATTTTCCGGCTCGACCGGACATTTTTTCCGGCAGTTAAAAATTTTACTGAACACCGGCGGGTTAGCCGGAGCTTTTTCCCCCGACACTGTATTTTATGTCCTGCCAGAAGTTTTAGGCCTAGCTAACTTCCTTTGTTGTGTTGACTGTTGGACTAGCTCTTCCCGCCGGTCTAGATCTATATTGTGGTCAGCCATCAGTTTCCAATTTTGAACGGTCGGATGGCAATATTAAGACTTTCGACGCGAGTGTGAAAAATAAATTCAAATGGGAATGGCTGCAGGAAAAGGTCGAAGCAGGTAGCTTTTATTCTGATCACTTTAGAAAGTTAAAGGACCCAGGTTTTGTTTACTGCACAACATGTTGTGATAGGATAAAT
>JAUEKS010168414.1:0-14148 GCA_031762815.1 Tylodina fungina
ATATCTCTATGTAGTGTCATGTTTGGAGTTGGAATGAATTTCTTTCCTCCTCCCATTCGAAGAATGGGTTGTACATCCAGTATAACTAATAACTATTGCATCAGCTTTCCATAATGAAGTATAATATTATTATAAAAATTCAGATTGCTTTGTGTACATTTTGAAATTAAACTCTCCAGAAACATGAGGTGGGACTCAATCTGCATTTCAGGAAGAGAGTAATCAGTATTCTCCCTGTCATGTTTACAATGGAGATTTAGCTCAACTAGTCAAGAGACAGGTGAGACTATGACAATACGCTGAAGGATTCCATTAAGTAAAGCAATTATGCCTAAATCTAGTCTGTGTGAGTGATGAAAATAAGACTTCCCCAGCTCTTGTTACATGTATGTAGAATAGTGCCACACAAACACAGCATCCTGACTTTCCCATTACCTCCTAAGTCTCATTAAATCAAATGACTCAACGTGTGATTAGCTACGTTTCTCACTTGTGAGGTCAAAGATAAAATTTAAAAAGTGCATAATGAAGATTATGGTCTTTATACACACATCGACTAAAGTCATATTTTTGCTTTGTTGGTAAACGTTTGGATTTGGATAAAAAAACCCATTGACTTACATAAAAATCAACTTAGGCATGTAATTGTTGACAGTACAACATTTATAAATGAATCACTTTTGGGAATGATATTACAATGGTTATAACAATTGTTTGAAATTTGATGCTGGTTTGCAGCATGATGCGTCTTCTAATTCATTTACTTACTGGTGCTAGGTGCAAATATTGTTCCATTTCATCGTAAAGCTATTTTCTATCATTGCTCTTCACAGCAATGCACTGAGTCAAAATGTTCACCAAAACGCCAAATAATTATAAGCTAAAAACTTTGCTACTGACCATAGAATGATAATATTTTCCTCTGGTCATACTCTTAAAGCAAATTGTGACTACCTATTAAAACATCGCAAAAGGAATAATCAGAACTAAACAATACCACTGAGATTTTTCGGACATGCAGTGGTGATGTAAAAAACTCGAAATATATATCCACAAAGAAAACTATGGGGTGTGTTATGCTGATTACAAACTGAATTAATATCATGATTCGAGATAAATACCAAGAGTTCAGCCACAAAAAACTTACTCTGAGCTCCACGGTAATAGGACGCAGCAATGCACTTAAACCGCTCTTGGCCTGCGGTATCCCAGCTGCAACAAAATTATAGGAATTATTTCAGTGAGCAGAACAAGCAAATGTAATTTCAACAATCATTATGTGTTTTACTTTTTTGTATACATCATAAAAACTAATGGTCAAGGGGTTGGGAAAAATACGGCAAAATCAAAGGAAAGAATCATATATTATTATCACCTATTTCGTTTCTGCTTAACCCACATTAAAAGGGTTAGCCTGATACATCACATATTTCGTTAAGGCCACTTTCTCATCTTATTTGGAGCAACAGTCTTATGGCTGGAGGCCTTCCCTACACCACACAGACTGTTACAGACTATGGATGCCTAAGCTTGTACGACGCACTGAGTATGCCAGTTAGGCATGACCTCACAGGCCACACAAAATGCTGTAACACCCGTCAGCATCCGTTTTTCGTTTGGTTCTTGTCACTGATTACATGGATTAGCCTGAAACACCACTTATCTCTTCAGGACTTTCTTCCTTATTTTCTTTGGAGCAAAAAATTCTTAGCTGGATGCTCTCCCTGACACCAATTGAACTGTTTAGACAGTGAATGTCTTGACTTGCATCTACCCAAAAGTCAACTTAGTCAAGGTATGCAGCCTCAATATTCTATGCCAGTGAGGTACAGCCAAGAACAACTTGTACTAGGTCACATGGTATCAGTAGCATCTAGTACATTACATAAACTAGCAAGGCTACAGATTCAGGGGAATACTGATTATATGTCTTACACCTGTACTGATAGTGGCAAAGGCAGAATGTGGAATAAATCTGGTGTTAGTGGAACAAAGAGAATACTGAATATGACATAAATTTCCTGTCATTATCACAAACAGAATACCAAATAAGACTTACATCTATATTGTTACAGGCACAGAGAGAATACAAAAATATGACTTACATTTGTAGAGTTATTGGCACAGAGAGGATGCTGAACTTCTCTACTTCAAAATCCACCCCAATGGTAGCCTTATATTCTCGCTCGAACACATCATGACAGAATCTGAAGAAAAGGTCACGGTCCATAGTTGTTGGGAATGCAAAGAAAAACTGAATAAGACACTTCATAAAATGCAATCGTGAAAGCTGTCCAACTTCTAACCACCAAACATCAATTAAATGAAAAAAACCCCAATTATTAAAAGAATACTCAGTATAAAATGAATGTAACAGGCGGCAGTAAAACAAATCACCCATTACCATTTTTACGTGATGATGTTATCTCTTAAAATCATCTGGCAATATATTCAAATTTAGTCTTGATATTAAGCCCATTTCATTATTTGGAAGCAGAAAGTCTCTAGTACTCTGAATCACATAAGAACACTTATAATTTAATCTTGAGACCTTACTAAATGTCACTTGGACAGTATTGATTAATGTATGAACCTGACAATGGAGCAGGTCTTCACATCATCCCTTTTGAATCTTCTTATTAGCTTCAAGACATTAATTTTATTATTCTAATGTGGCCATATAAGAGAAACATAAACCATCGTCATTATCATGATCATCATCAACATGAAGAGTTTCAGTCCTCATCTCTGATTTAAATGCCACTTACCCTTATCACGCTCTCTACACTAAAACCCCTAAATACCTCATATTTCTCTATTACATTATTCTGAGTTCATTGTAGTGTACCTTTCAGTCTCCGTCCTTCAAGTTCTTTACTCACACTTCTTCAGATCCAGAAATTACTATCTCGTCTAAGCTTATGCCCAAACATCTCAACCTAGATTGCCAACTACCTTACCCACCTCTGAGATCTTAGAAAACCTTTCAACCCATTTGTTTTGAGTTTAGACAGAGTTCCCTTAATCATCCACCAAAACCTTCACCTCCTCCTGTTTTATCTAAAATATATCTGCTAGATCCTGCTTCACAGACAGGATGTATCTAGCATATGACATTTTTCTTCTCATGCACGCTGCATAAACTTTTCCTTAATTGTACAGCAATTTGTTTCTATTCTCTTATAGCATAGTCAGTAATTTCTTAACTTGCACCACCCACCCATTTTTTAATCCTTGAGAAAATCGCAACATCTCAAATTGTCTTCTACATAACAAAATTCTTCATTTAGATCTAGTCTAATTCCACCAAAATGACTGAATTCTGATGCCCCACCCGCCCCAATGTATTTTCAAAGCTAGAATGTTGCGATGACAACATGAAAGAGGAAGGCACTGGATGATACACCATAAACTAGGAGTCAATACATGAAGCCTAAATCCAACAGTTTAACACATCACCAGCTGATCACAATGTATGCCATCCTAATGAATTTTGTTATTTCAGGCTACTGAAAGGTAAGTGTGAAAAATTAATACGAGTAAAAACCCTGTTTCCTTATGTAAAGTCTCACCTATTCACAAAACAAGTTTTTCCCACAGACACATCGCCCACCACAACAGCTTTTGATATCTTCAGACTGAAGAAAGAAAAGATGTCAAAACTATGAAATTTCAATCAACGTAATGTTATAATATGCAAAAGCATCCAATTTAGTCTCAATCATGATTCTGAAATAGGTTATCTACAACCTATAACTTTGCACCAAGTTCTTACAAAAATACATTATTCAAAGAAAGAAAGGTTATTCTCTAAAAGGTTAAAGGCAATAAGTGTCAATGTTATGAGTTTGGAGACAAGGTTAGTGATCAGACTAGACACGGATGCTCAATCAATCAAACAAAAATAAGTCTTTCCTGTCATTTTCACCAACTTAGTGCCAGAGTCATCTATTTTATCCACTGCAGCCTCCACACATAAACCTCATAACTTCATATCGACGGTGAAAGTCGCAAACTGTGTAAATCTAAAAATAGCAACAGGTCTATTTTTGTTTTAAAAGCATCACGAAGCTCTAAACATCATCTTGTTTCGATTCCAAGGGACAAGAACCAATAAAAACCCGTATGACAATCGTCATAAGCAATCCGTGTATTTTTATTGGGTCGACTCTTTGACAGTCACAAACCGTTTACATCGGCGGGAAAAGATAGAAACATCCATGACGATGAGAATTAAGTGCAGTAAATTACCAGCGTCCGGTCACCAGGTCACTCAATCATTATCCGGTCAACTGCATCAAAACTTCCATTTGCTACTGTCTCAGCATATCTTCACAACTACATAGCGTTTTGTTTCGTGGCTGATTCCGATTGTGCTTTCATTTCTGTAGTATTTTTGTGTGCTACTTTCACTTTTACCGGAAATGGGAGGAAAAAAATCAGTGCCCGGATGAAAGTAACCGATAAACCCAGTTTGTGTGTCAATTTTAGGCCTATAGATCTAAGGATTTAGTTATTATGGGTGTAATTGTATGCATGAATAATGTGTACATGTGTGTGTGTTGTGTGTGTGTTAATAAGCACTTAATAATTTTGTACTGGGCTGTGATCGGATATTGATAACAAGTGATTGGATAGATAAAAATAAAATAATTCTTGTGACCGGATAGTAAAAATTCGCTGACTCCGATTGGTCATCTTGTAGTCATATGAGCAAACGAGATTTGCGCGAGAAGCGGATCCAACGGATCAATCAATGGCTCAGTTTCTTATATATAGCACCCAGGTCTTCCTAACATAATTAGCTTACCTGGAAAACACCAGCCATCATATGAAGGCGCTATTTTAAAGTATTTTATGTCAATGTGATCAGATGCTGGTAATTTACTCTAAGTGATTTCAAGAGCCTTATAGGTAAATATTCAAAAAAAATTTTTGTTGTGAATAGAGATGCAGCAATATTCAAGTAAAGGTAATAGATGATTGTAATTCGTTTAACATAAATTTTGTACATTTAAAGTGTCGAGTCCACAGGAAATCTTGACATACACCCTTTGCCTCATTACTCGACCGAAGGGAAATCAGATCTAAGAGTCTTTTCCAGAGTTACAAGTTACATATAAAAGTACTCTATCATTTTAAAAAATTTTCACGAAAGCGTGAAAAATGGACTCACACGGTTTGCATCTTTCACCGTCGATATTCTTTCGACCAATTAGGGGGGTGCAGTGGCTTAGAGGTAGGGCATTGGACTAGGAGTCGAGAGGTACCAGGTAGGAACCCCCATCGACGTGCTTTTTAAGCAAAAAAATTTACCCATTTCTTCACTCAACCCAGGTGAAATTAGTACACCTTAAGCTGAACAAGTATTCTCTGATAAACAACAACCCAGTTCAGAAAGTGATGGATAAAATCTGTCACTGTCCATTTTATGCTACTGAAACCGGGATAAACTCTGGCCCTATGAGCCGATTGCCTCGAAAGGACTACATACTTTTACTACAATTGTGGCACCCCTCTCTTCTTGGCCTCCCATCCCATCAACCTCCAAGTATGCACATGTCTTAGTCCAGTTGTCCATATCCTTCCAAAGGACATGTCCAAAACATTTCACAGTAAATAGATGGAGTCTGTGGCCGAACGGATAGGGTTCTGGACTGTGGACTGAGAGGTACCGGGTTCAAGGACCAACGGCGACACATGTCTTTTTTTCCTTAAGCAAGAAAATTTACCCCTATGCTTCACTCAACCCAAGTGAAAATGGGTACAGCTTCGGCTGGAAAAGTATTCTGCGATAAGACTAGTATCCTATCCAGAAAGTGATGAAAAAAAATCAGTTACTGTCCGCTTCATACTACGGAAACTGGGATAAGCTCCGGTCCTATGAGCCGAATGGCTCTGAAGGACTACTTTTGTTTTTTTCACCCATCTCACCAATTCCAAGAAAACTATTTCCTCATTTGTCCTGTCTCAAACAGTGTCAGCCCAGTCCTCCTTTACCTCACCATCCTCATCTTTGTTCATCCAGCATGTCCTGGAGAGTCCAGGTTTCTCTACCATAACTCATTTTGCTTCTAGTACACTGGTCTTAGATTTCCCTCTTGATTTTACCAGATATCTTTTTAATTACTTAATATAGGCAGTAGTTCCCTACACTTGCACCACCTGCTTTTACTTTTTTAGACTGTTACAGCCACAGTGCCAGTGCCAGCAATCAACTAATCTCCGAGATAAATAATCTTAATACTTCCCCAAAGTGTCCAATCATTAATTAGTTTAACACTAACGCTTCTTCATCGCTGAATCCTAATGGTCTGTCTACCAGGACTATGATACTATAACTCTATGACATCTTGGATTCACAAAGAATATGGCAAGATTCTCCTTAAGTCACCGCACCATTTATGACTCCACATTCACAAGTGCTGTATTTAAATATAGTTTGTCTCAATATTCTTCGAACAGACACGACAGGGTTAATCACACCCCAAATGTAAAATGCCTCCACTATCATTTCCATAGTAGATAACCTTTGATCTGCGACAGAAATAGTGAGGCATTTTACATAAGTTGTTTCAGTGTCTTTCTTTAAACGTTCAGAAATTACAGCACTCTACCAAGACCCCATCACCAGTCAATTAGCTTTTTAGTATCAAATGGTCATCTGCATCAAAAAGATCCCTTCGTAACTTTCTATTTGTCTTAATTGCACAACTATGATAAAAAACAGATCAGCACTAAACTCTGGTCACATCAATACTCACCTCAAACTCATCTGATAACTCATTGTCCACTTTAACCATTGACCCCAGAATAAATCATTTACTTGGAACCCAACCACCACTCATTCTTTATCTTGACCCAAGTGTCATTTGCACTAGCATCTTCATCTATATAATATACAGACTCCTATCATTCAAGTTTGTTTCAAACTGATTTAACCTGATCATCCCTGAGCCTACATGCCCTAATCCTAGTATCCCTCTCTGAGGTGTTCTCTTTCATCTCACCATCATATCACACACAACAAGCTTTTGCTGCTGAATTTGCTCTTTTCCCACTTTAACCTTTAAGTTACTGATCTTTCCTCCTCTCTTTTAAATAGAACATTACCTGTATGGTTAGATCCAAACTATCACAAAGTTCCAGGATTCTGGTTCCCTCACAGTTTTAATTCTCCATATTCAAACCTTCCATGTACCCTTCTCTCGTATCCATGACTGCTCCTTCCAACATTACCATTTAAATCACAAAAAGGAAACCTGAATGTATTTTTAAAGCATGCATTCAAAAGTACATGTGACACTGCTTCACTGATAATAAACAACTACTATGGGAGGTAATCCTACATATTTTTTCAGAAAATTAAATATCCGAAAGCCCGCATACTCCCACTGAAATGTGCTTGAAATGAAATGCGTAGTCAGGTCACACAAACAACTAGT
This sequence comes from Tylodina fungina, assembly GCA_031762815.1. Taxonomy (NCBI): domain Eukaryota; kingdom Metazoa; phylum Mollusca; class Gastropoda; order Umbraculida; family Tylodinidae; genus Tylodina; species Tylodina fungina. The sequence continues at coordinate 7,446 of JAUEKS010168414.1, forward strand.
TACTACAACTAGTATTAGATATAAATAGTTATAAACAACTCACCCTATTCGCGTTGTCTTATTTTCTGCACATGCAGCCTTCACCTTGGGGTGGAAGTTGACTTTCTGATAAGGTGTTGCATCCGGATGGAAAGCCTTGTGCGATAAATAAACAGTTAAAGTTGAAAGAGAGTTCACACGAATTATTACAGAAGTTGATATGATACACTGATGAACATTTAACAAGCATATATAGTCCAACATGTATCATCATCATCAATAGCAGTTTTTCAACTGCTCTCCCTGACTTACAGTAGTTATCCCACGTAGCCTATCCATCAAATCCTGCACACTCAAACCCTTTAACCCTTTCGTGTTTAAAAAGTGACTGATTTATAGCTGTATAAGACTCCTTTTCCCAGATTGGGCTCCTACTGGTGTCGTCGGACACTCCACACCCTCATTGAATCTTGATAGATCTAAAGTACTCAGAAACCCTGCCCCAATTCACCCCCGTTCGTTCCTACCGAGATTTCCTTGCGTAACTCATTGAACTCTCCACACAAAGATCATCTCTGACCACCTGTCTAGTGATTGGTCACCTTCAGATGGACCATGTCTTTGGTCACTCCCAGGCCTGTGCATAACAAGTCAGGAGAATTGGATCTCTGGGGCTACCCAAAAACACATGGCCCCTGCTGCATAATGATTGTGTCATACACGGGAGCGGTGAGCCATGTTTGGCAACCTGTGGAGCTTATCTCTACACTGGCCAAGGGTGTTGTGCAATACAATGTAACAACCTCTGGAGTGGTGGCTTCAGCCCCGCCCAGTTCTGTGATTTGCTCACAGATAAGATCTCTAAACTCTGCTAGATACCGGTCCCAAGCCCGACGTCTCAGGATTTTTCATGAGGAAGAGGAAGGTGTCGACTCGTCAGTGACTAAATCGGCGCCCACACCAGGGTCACCTGGTGAGGAGGGTTGTGGAACCCTGCAGGACTAAAAATAAGACCTTTCAAAGGGCGGATGATCCCAATAGGGACAACGACCATCCACAGATCCCCACTGCCTATTTGGTCAGTTCTATCGGACAAAGGCTAGTGGAGAGTCCGTACACAAACCAGCAGCAAGCAAGGGGAAACTACTGCTATAACATTCCCTAGAATGTCATGGATCAACACAACACAATGAATTTAGACAACGACGTAAACGCAAGCTCTGTAGGATCTGCGTCGTCCGGTGGGGATAGTCATGCACAGTAGTGACACCAGACCGTCATCAGACGACTGCTCGTAAAAAGAAAAAGAAGATCCAAGCAAGAATAATAGCGACCTAGAAAGGAAAACTGGACAACATTAGGAAAGAGATGGAAAGAATGAATGTTAACATTATGGGTTTATGCGAAGTATGATGGAAGGGAGCCGGCAGAGGAGATAAACATGAAAGAGGAGTGGCAATCATCATGGACTCAGCAACAACAAAAACACTCAAGGGATACCTGAATATATCAGACAGGGTTATGTTGGTGAAACTGAAAGGATCGCCCTTTGATACAACCATCATACGAGCTTATGCACCAACCTCAGAAAGCACAGAAGAAGAAGTTGAGAAATTTTATGAAAAACTAGACCAAGCAAAAACACATTGTAACTCAAAAGATATCATCATTGTCATGAGAGACTTTAATGCGAAAGTGGGATCAACCAGATATGAAGATACAGTAGGGCCATGTGGACTGGGAACTAGACATGAAAGAAGTGAAAAACTAATAGAATGGGCAGCGATGAATGACATGCTTATAGGGAACATTTGGTATGAACAACCAATAAGAAGATCATGACTTGGAAGGGTGCTGGAAACAGCACTCGAAACCAGATTGAATACATCCTGATCAATAGAAGATAAAAAAATGGCCTGCTAAATGCCAAAACACGCCTAGGAGTAGACTGTTACAGTAACCTTGTGCCAGTAGTGAGAAAGATCAGAATGAGACTGAAGAAAACATGCATGAACAAGAACAAAAACATCAAACTAAACATGTCCATATTGCAGTCAAACAAGGAAATGCAAGAGAAATTTATACAGAACAAATTCAATGCCATGGAAGAAATAACGGGAATAGAACAACACTGGGAAAATCTCAAAATATCTATAAATGAGACAGCCAAGGAGATAATCCCCAAAAGAACAATGAAGGCAAAAAAGAAATGGAAGACTGAAGAAATTCTAAATTTCATAGATGAAAGAAGAAAAAATAAATACAACGATGACGAATATGAAAAACTTAACAAAAAAATACAACACAAATGTAACCTCGTAAAGGAAATCTGGTTAAAACACCAATGTGAAGAAATGGAAAACCACCACCAACAAAAGACACAGGATATGCATAAAAAAGTCAAAGAATTATGCCACAGAAGAACATGTGGATCAACGGGATGTGTGAAATCAAAGGATGGGAATATTATTATGGACAGAGATAAGATACTGAAAAGTTGGTCAGAATACATCGGGGACCTATACCATGATAACAAAAATGAACATAGAAAAATGGAAAATAATAACGAGGGCCCACCAGTCATGGAGGAAAAATCATTCAAGCATTTAAAAAAAATGAAGAATGGGAAAGCGTTAGGACCGGATAATATCACCACAGAAATGATAAAAGCATTAGAAGAATTCAGAATCACCACAGTGACTAAACTTCTAAACAAGATATATGACACAGGACATATTCCATCAGATTTGTCGAAATCCATCTTCATAGCCCTGCTAAAGCAACCTAACGCAAACGAATATAAAAATCATCGTACGATCAGCCTAATGAGTAACATAATAAAAATATTACTGAGAATAATCATGATGAGAGTACGAAATAAAATTATACCAGAAATAGCTGAAGAACAATGTGAATTTATTGAAGGCAATAGAACGGTATATTATATATATATCATCAGAACAACAATAGAGCATGCCCTAGAAGTTCAGAAAGATCTTCATTTGTGTTTTATAGACTACACCAAGGCATTTGACAAGGTCAAACATGACAACATTATCGACTTACGAGAAGACCTTAATATTGACGGGAAAGACCTAAGGAATATCAAGAACATGTACTGGAACCAAACAGCTGCAATAGGGATAGAAAATGAAATCAGCGAATTTATACGGATTAAAAGAGGAGTCCGACAAGGATGTGTATTATCGCCAGACCTATTCTCCATGTACAGTAAAACATCATGAGACACATTGAAGAAATGCCAGAAGCACTAATAGGAGGACACAATATTTACAACCTGAGATACGCAGACGACACAGTCCTGATAGCAGAAGAGGAGGAACACCTGCAAGCTCTTTTATCTATCATCGTACAAGGAAGTGACAACATGGGACTAAACTTAAACATTAAGAAAACTGAAACAATGGCAGTGAGCAGAAAAACTCCAAACTCAACCTGCAATATCAACATTAATGACACCGCCCTTAAACAGGTACAGCACTTGAAATATTTGGGTGCCTTCATATCATCAGATGGGAAAATGCCAAACTAAAGTAAAAAAACCGAATCAATCAAGGAAAAACCACCTTCTACAAAATGAAACACATATTAACAAACGTCAATCTGCCATTAGAAACAAGAAAGAGAGTAATGCACTGTACATCGAGCCAATCCTACTGTATGGATGCGAATCGTGGACAATCAACAAAGAGCTGGAAAGAAAAATTGAAGCAACAGAGATATCGTTCCTAAGACGCATGTAAGAATCCCTTGAACAGCCAGAAAAACGAACGAAGAAGTCCTTGAGAAAACAAATCACAGTGGACAAGTTATGACAAATATTAGAAAAAGGCAGGCCAAATTCATCGGACATGCAATGCGAAGGGGAAAGTTGAAAAGCATCGTAAGAACTGGCAAGTTTGATGGGAAGAGAATCAGGGGCAGAGAGGGAGAAAAGATAATGGATAGGCTGACAACATGGATGGAAGCACAAAGAACCACAGACACCATCGTGGCAACAAAAGACAGAGTGAAGCGGAGGTCCATGAGGTCCAGTCGGCAAGGCACCGCATGCTGATGATGATATTTGGCTAGAACATGTTCATCCAGTATGTTCTCAAATTTATCTTTGATGTCATCAACATCTGGATTACATCACTATCGGTATTATAGTTACTTGTGAAAAGAGATTCAAATTCTTTCATTTCTGTTTCTACTGATGTCAAATTACATTTCTTCCACATATATATTTTGAATGGTTTCTTCTTAAGCCTATTTGGTACTACTTTTGATGTTATCAATACTGAGTCATGGTCATTTAGTCGTGGAAGAAGTGATGTTCCTGAGATTAGTCTTGGGTAATCTGTGAAGAAAAAGTCTAAAGTGCTGTGTTTGCATGTTTTGAGATTGACTATCTGTTTCCAACCTATTAATGTTAAACGTATCTGTAAAGGTGGAGTTGATCACATTTTTCTGTTTACAAGATACATCATTCCAGTCTATACCTGGAAGGCTAAATTTTCCTAACCAACATAATGCCCTATTATTATAGGCTTTTAGTGTTAACTGGTGTTCGCATATTTGTCTACTTGTTTCTTGGTTAGTGTTTGGAAGTCTATAGATAGATCCTACTATAATTTCTTTCCTATGTGTACCTTTTAGGTTTACATTATAGAAGATAGTTTCTAAGTGTTTGTTTTTATTTGCTAGTTGTTCACAGGAAAGGTCTTTTTTATTTGCTATGATGACACCACGCAAATCTTTGTTGGCTTCCCTATCTTTCCTATAAATATCAAATTCGTCTAATTTTAGTCCTGTGCTTTTGACGTTGGGGTAAAGCCAGGTTTCAGTGCCTACAATAATGTCAGGTTTTTCTTCGCTAACCAAGAGTCTAAATTCTGCAAGCACATTTTTCATGCTTTGAAAATTGATCAGAAGAGTCTTTAATGATGTATTTTTAGGTTTAAATGTATTTGGAGTAGTGGGACCGGGATTTTGTTCAATATCACCAGCTTATATTATTAACAGTACTAATAAAAAGGATTTTTTTGTTTTTTAGGCAGTTCTTTTTGACGAGTTGCGTGTTGCTTCTAAATTTAGATATAGTATTGAAACTGAACATGCCTGGTTTAAAACCATTTGTTGATGTTAAGGATAAATGTCTGATTAACATTACATTTAGATCCAGATTCAGATCCATGTCCTTGATTGTTGCGATACTCTTAGGCCGTTTCCTACTGTCTACTGGGGGATTCAAATAACTGTTAAAATTGATGCAAATGATTGGGATTTCAATTAACATTTGACTAATATAAAAGTTACAGGCCATTTCGATTCCTTACTTTGGGAGACTAGATTTCCACGATCTCCACGGACAGTGGAGAGCGAGCTGGAGACCCTGAACCACACCCGGAGTTCCGTGCAAAGGCTAGCCCAGAACAGACAGGATTGGAGATCCTTCGTTGCTGCCCTACATGCCAGGAGGCATACCGGGCATGTGTGAGAGTGAGTGAGTGTGAGACTAGATCTGGACCAACAGTGGGTTCTAGATTAATATATCTAACGGGTATGTAGATCCTTATTTGAATCCAGATCTACTAGATCTAGATCCAGATCCAATCTAGATGTAGATCCAGATTCTCGTTTATATGGGGAATTTTCTGCTATATGGTAGGCCTATTATGTTAGGTGGAGTAGAATCTAAAATCTAAATTCTAGGTCTAGATTCTAGATTTCTAGATATATTATTGTGTGTGGTTCTAGATCTAGGTTAGTCGTAGATTGTAGACCTAGATCTAGTATTTGTACTGTGAGATCGAGTATCTATACTGGGGTCTTATGGGCCCCTAGATATCTAGATATCCAGATCACCCAATGACTCATTAGTTCCGGGAACCGGGGTACTCCTACTAACCTGGGATAAAATCAGACGGGCGCCCTAAAGGCGGACTAACAAATCCGGAAGTGGACTCCTGAAGGGCGACAAAACATGACAATACAAAAACGACAAAACCCGGCTGCCTTGCGCAAACCGTTCACCCCTGCGGTACCTTGTTAAGAACGATCAAGTTTTCGGCTCCCCGGTTCGCTGAGCGTATGATAGGGGCCTACTATGATAAGCTTAAGTTAGGCCAATTTTAGAATACAATGCCAATTTTAGAATACGGATGCGCTGTCTGGGACCCCCATTTTAAAGTTGATATTGAAAATATAGAAAAAGTGCAGAAACGAGCTGTTAGATTTATTATCGGAAATTATGTATATGAGCCCGGAAGCACTAAAATAAATATGTGAGCTTTGTGAACTAAATTTAAAAAGCCTCGAAGAGAGGAGAGCTACGTTAAAACTCCACCCTTTTTTTTGCCCCAAGAAAACAACCTAATAGAGTAACCAAAAATATATTTTAATGCACAACGCAAACCTTACTAGATCTGGGAATATGAGTAGGAAATCGAGCTAAGCCATACCAATATCAAATGTGGACAGCCATTTGTATTCCTTTTATTAAAAAATTCGATCAGACTCTGGAATGCACTACCGAGTGCTGGGAGGAACTGCCATAAATAAAATGTGAATTCATTCTCTAACGAATTAAATAAACTGACCTTACGACCTAGATCTACCTCGTAGCAACTCCCTTTTTAACTAAATTTTACTCCAGGGGTCGAACCACTGAGTCGTGTGAGAGTGAGCGATGGGGTACTACTCGTTCGTAATACGAGTG
>JAUEKS010169521.1:0-14140 GCA_031762815.1 Tylodina fungina
TTATTGGTACAATTGTACGAATAACTGGCAGTGGTTATTGGTACAATTGTACGAATAACTGGCAGTGGTTATTGGTATAATTGTACGAATAACCACTCCCTTTGAAAAAAGTATGGGCTGGAGGTTAGGCCAAACACTAAACAACAAATTTATAGAACATGTCCTCAAATGGAAACCGAGATAAGTAGTGCATTCTTTCTCTGTATTTTTAAATGATAAAATCTGGATTTAATGTCCAGAATTACCAAATTATCTAAGAGCCGGATAAGGTTGGTCACAGCGTTTATGTCCGAGTAAACGAATTTATGAGGTGAACAATACCTGTTAACGTCCCGAAGATCTAGAATCAAACGAAAATCTCCTGACTTCTTCGGCTCGACAGACAGACCAGAAACACAATGTGGTTTAGTATCACACTTAACGATGCAACCTGTGTCCAAAAGTGAATTTAATTCCTGCCTGATAAACTGTCCTTCTTTTAAAGAAAACTGCCTATTTTTATTATGAAAAGACTTGGGTATAGTAACAAAAGGTAACTGAACGCGGTCTTTTATCCACTTTAATACCACTGGATTCGAAATCCTTTCAGCCCACTTGTTTACAAACTGCGAAAGACATCCGCCTGAGAACTAAAATAAGCTGGCCGATCTGGGAAGGTCGATTATTGGTTGGAGGGTTGAAAGGTACGGAAACCCCTGCTGCTATTACCACGTTCTCCAAAAGGGCGGCTGTTGAAATTGTGGGTGCTGACCTCGATTGTTAGCTCTGTTCTGAGTCGAAATGCTGGTTATTTCAGCAGCAAGTCTAACATTTTGAAGTGAGCAATTCGAAAATGGTTGTGTGTTGTTCTGAAGTGCACGAAATAGGCGTGAGGTCTCCTCGTCCAAGGTTGAAAGCACAACTAAACCACTGTACTCAGATTGTAAGTAATTCACCTGTGCTTGGAATGTAACGTAAAGTTTCTCGATATCCGTGGGAGAAAGAAAAAATTTCTAGATTCATCAGGGGTCAGATCTGAAATTAATTTCAAACCTGTTTCAGTGAAACGGGCTATTTCGACACAACCTTCAAGATCGCTTTGCAGTCCGACTTGATACCTTGCTGACTGTCGTTGACTTTGCTACCTGTAGGTATCTGTATATGATTGAGGCTATCTCTGACACAAATTGCCTCTGAATATCCACCGAAGACAAGGCAGAAGCTTCGGAACCAGGAGAAGAGCTCACTGGTCCTTGACCTGAATGAAAAACATTGTGACAGCATCGACGTTGGTACTCGTTGAAGCAGCCGGCTGATTGGCTAGCCCGGTTTCAAGCTTATCTAATTTGTTTACTAGTCCCACAAGTACTTTCGTGCCGTAAGCGACTGCATGGGTGAAAGTTCACTAGATTGGAAAAGCCCGAAATTTCAAGTCACTGAAACTAAAAGCCTGAAAACAACGTGCCATGTCACTTCCAGCAACTACTAGTGGACCAAAAACCGATTTTATACACATAGAGGCTATATATGACATAATATATCCTTAAAAATATGGTTTAAACACTGAAATCCTGTGCTCTCTGTGTGTGTGTGTGTGTGCGTGTGTGGAGTGTGGCGAGAGAGAGGGAGAGACAGAGAGAAGGGGGTACTGTGACAAGATAATGTTTATACTTACAATTAGTCATTAGGTCAGGTGCCTTTGTAGTATAGTAAGTTGCAGAATACAGGAATCTTAGATCAGTGATCAGCCAAAAGTATAGTATACATGTAGATCCTTTTTCTAGATCTCTAGCAACCGGTCAGTCTATCAACGCTAACATTGAGCGCAACTCGAGTTTACACTAGATCTAGGTCTATTCTAAATGTCTTGAGTATTGCCTCGACGTATTGCATGTTCATTAGTCTAGATCTAGATCTAGATCTAAATCTAGCCTAAACTGGTTGCAAAATCTAGATCTACACGGAAAAGATTGCACATCGATCGATCTTTTTCTAGGTATGATCTAGATCTATTTTAAATCTATCCATCTACCCAACTATACATCTACAATAGTTAAGCACAAATCACATTAAAATATGTTTAAAATCTAACACAGTGAAGGTTTTCTCAATTTGAGATCATACCCGATAGAAGAAAAACTTGAGGTAATAAAGGCTAGATCTAGATTCTATGTCAGGCTGGTGAAAGCGCATGTTTTGATGCAGCGGGAAAGCGATACCTGCACATACGTCTGCAGCACACATCCGGTTGCCTATATCCGGGTCCGGGTCTGACGAGAGATGAGAATTTTACTTGAGTTTCGTTCTGTTCACCAAGCGCATGCCGTGCAAAAATGTATTTTTCGCGAGAAATTTCTTCTGGCAAAAATTCGGACGGACTGCGATTGGAACTTTCAGATTGGAACTTTCAAAAAGCTGGTGGTTCCACAAAACTTTCACCCATGAGTGACTGTTCGCCAACTTGAATAGAGTCAGCGTTGGTCGTCATAACAATAAAGCACAGAAAAAAATCACAATATAAAGTATATCCTCGAAATTAGAATAATAATATCCATGTAAGGACTAAATAGTCTGTTCGGTGAAGTGCACCAAAACAAGATGACAATATACTCCTATGCACATCCATTGTGTGCACGATGAGCTAATGAATATGTATTACCTACTTGCTGCTGTAAAAACAAATCTTGTAGAGTACCTAGCAGCATATCTAATTTGTGCTGGGGACATTCTAAAATAATCATGATGCTTCTTTACATCCAGTTCTAGTTCTTTCACTAGATGATAGTAGGTACCATGTTGTCTTCTCTGTTTTATAATGTCATGGATCCAACTTCTATGATATCTTTTACTTTTGTTATTACAGAACCTCATAAAACATTTTGGTTTGTTTCTTCAATCAAAAAGAGCAATAATAATACAAGAAACCTACGTCTAGACATCTTGTTTCACAACTGGCACAAAAATATGTATGTAATACATACATACCTTTTGAAAAAAACAATGGATCATGGAAACAAGAAAAATGTACAGCGAAAAATGTTTACGTAATACATATGTATAAAATGTGTGTAATATGTATCATGGAACAGGACCTTTAGGTGTTTGCTAAATATGTGTGCAAACCCAAGCCCTTGGATATGCCGTCTGTCTTTCCTTCTCTTGTATCCAACTGTGTGTATGTGAAAGTAGGCCAAATCATCTGCATGGTCAAGATCATCAAATTGGGTCCATAAAGTCTATTGTATCTGGTTAGAGAAAGTACTCATGGCAAATAAACATGAGATTATACTCATCGATATTAGTAAATTGCTCCATAAACAAGAAGAATCAGACCAGCCAGAACACGCAACAAAACAGATTTACCACTGATCAAATATTTTTTTATTGACATCTCATCCATAACACAAATAATTTCATAATGAAAAAAAAACAAACAATCCCATCAATCATCTCCTCACAAGTTGGATCCACAATAAACTCAAATCTCTTCTTCCGCGACTGAAGAATGATTTAAGTATAGTGAATTTAAAGAAACCCTTGATTAATGAGAATGATATTTCATATGATACAAAGAATCCGTTATTTAAATGATGCAGCCACTATGACTATAGGAATAATATTTATCCCTTCCACTGAAAAGGAAATTAATATCCCTGCTTCTCACTAACCCTCCCAGCCACTTGACTACTGCAAACAAATTTATTTTTATCCCCTCCTCTGAGAGAAGCCTTTCATGTCAGAGGTACATGCAGACCAAAAATTCATATAAAATCGACCTACTGCTTTTCTACTGTGGTGAGATGGTCCAGAGAATCCCATGCGAAATCCTGCAGTTTATTTTAAATAAGCAAAACCATCAGTTATATCTTAACAAATGAAAAATAAACTTCTTAGTAGTAGTCAGCAGGCTTTTCACCAGCTGAGAGAGTGTTTTTAGACTAAAATGTGATTGTTTGAAACTGGGTGTCTGTTGTCAGCCTTCAATCAGCTTATAGTCCATTGTGTGCCCTATGGTGCATCTAGGCCTAAATCATTTAAACAATAGTCATCTTCAAATAAACCTTCAGCTTCATTTTCAGTCACCAATGCTACTGCAACTAGTAATTCGAGTTTTGAATCATCTTCAAAACAGGAATCCCAAGAATTCAGAATTTTTGCACCTGATAATTCATACCGGTTTGACATCAACAAAAGAACGTAACTTGATACAAAATTCCTTTTGGCCAAATCAATATTTATCCCATTGAAAACCTCTTCACTAGAGTCCTCATTCACCCTCACAGAATTGAATGTGTTTCCGCTAAAACAAATTGGACACAAATCTCTACTAACAGTCAAGACGTGGTAGTTGAATACAGGCAAAATGACGAAATCTAATGTTTTTAAATGGCCGTTACACCAACCAACTTAGTTGACAAGGTAAAAGCCTAGGATTTGATAACACAAAATAAAAATATCATTCCCTAATCATTTATTAACTAAACTAATTCAGACTTAAAATTTCACAGAGATTCTGAGGTGACAATGTCATTTAACATGAGGTTTGCTCATTGCAAGTACAACTGTGGTAACATTAATGTGGAAGGACGTATAAAAACACAAGAAAATGGACTGAAAGAAATGGAAACATTATAATGCATATGTGTGTATGTGACATATTACAAACATTTCAGCGAAAAACATGAAAAAAAACCCAGAGGTTTTGTGCTTCAGCTTACTATTGAAGGATACGTGTGTGAGGATGAAATGGAAATAAATTCCTTGAGATTTTATTTCGAAAATAAAACCATATAACGTGTACAGTGTAAGGGGTAAGGGATTGATTGGCTAGATGATAAAACCATTCTGTTTTCATCGCAGATAGACCTGTATCGATGAATCTATGTGTGCCAATGACAGAACTGCTGTTTGTACAAACAATGACATATATGGTGCTGTCAAATGACACACGAATTCCAACATAAAAAAATAGGGGAGCGTTTGTTTGCCCCCAACAGGATGACTCAGATACACAACATTTACTTATATATTACTCTTGAGGAGCACACAAATCTTAAATATTACACACAGGAGAAGAAGGATTGTTTGTAATGAAAAGCATTACAACAACTGGAAAAAAATACAAATCAACCCAATGTAACTGACCACTTTGTTAGAAACCCAAAACACATCTAAAGATATTTCTTTCTTAGGTAAACGGCTTTCCTGGTAAACATTTCCTTTTATAAATCTCACATACAGTAAATACATTCTGTCATACAATCAATATATGAGTGATCTTTGACCTCTACATGACCCGTAAGTCATACAGGTCCATTTCACTAGGTTGAAACAAAAAAGTGTTTATAAAAAAAAGTCATGACATCAAAACCTGGTTTTATACAGTTCATTGATCTTTTTAGGCATTAGGTGTGCTATTACGAAATAATGCCTTAAATGATCAACTTGAATATAAAGGCAATAAAGTGGCGTAAGTTGGTTCTTACCTATATGCAGTGATATGCTACTGCTAGTGATGAACAACAGCATTCCCAGTTGTAGGATTCAAAGTCCATGGAACTTACATCTTTTAATTTAATTGGATTGATTAACATCATTTTGTAATTGAAGCAACTTTCCTTCTTTGTAAGCGTATGAATACATATGAATAATTCAACTAGTGAACAGTGCCACATATAACTTCCTTTGGGATGAAGACAGTATTAACTCACTTCACCAACTCTTGTTTGACAAAGTAAGTTGGATGACTGAGACACATCACCAACATTATCTGATTTGAACATCACACTAGAAAGTAACTGCAGTGCAGATGGGGTCATCTACTAGTTGCCAGTAACACAGGAAGAGGAGAAAAAAAAATTAAGAATGTAGGGTGTAAACACAAATTACAACCCATACACCAGCCTTTTATAAAGCTCAAATTTTGAATAACAAATTCTTCACTAATATCTAATACCCCCCAAAAATTGAATCTTTTAATTACTGTATACTTGTCACTATCAAAGGAAAGTCAATGGTTAATATTAAGTAATTTTCCCATCACAAATAAAACCTGTCTTCAGACTGATCCAGACAACTTGCCTTGCTTTATTCAAACTTTGAAAGAAAAAAAATAAAACCACATTGAAACTAAAAGTAGTTAAACATGAGTATAGCTGCAGTGGCATACCAAGAATGCCCTTTAAAATATACTCTACAAACCACAATGGTACCCTGCCAGAGTAGTCTGCAGTCCTCAACATGGGTAACCCACAGAACACACAACTCCTATTCAAACTTGACATTGTGACGTGACATTCATGAAGATAAGCCAAGAGTTCACCAAACATTAAGTCCAGGACCTCCAACTTCTAACGCCCAAAGTAAATGAGAACACAATAATTATAACAAAAATATATAAATCATACACGCATCATGAAAAAAGACCCTGGAGGCTCACTGCAAGCACCTTGGACAAACTCCCATTCTACGCACCAAATGTAATGACTATGTAATTCTGCACACAATCAACATATAGAGATAATGAAAAATGGACATTTGCAGGAAAAAGATCAATATTTCCAGCATTCCTTTTCATTCTTCCACCATTACAAATACACCCCATGTCAGATTGCAACAGGAAATTGAATACAAAGTTTGCAAATTCCAATAGAATTGATTTTCTTTCACGTCAAAAACACATAACATTACACTGGACGGCTTAATTATGAAAAAAAAAAACCACAAAAAAAACAATGACGATCCCATATCAAACAAAACCGGAAAGATGACAGAATAAAAACTACATCTCCAATTTACCACCAAGTGTTAAGATTGATGCCCTTGAAGACGAAAACAAAAGGACACATGTTGAGGTAGCTGCAAAAAGAAGCAACTGCTTTTTAGCTTGATACCGGTATGTCATTTTTCCCAACAGGTCTACGTTACAGCAGATGCTAGAATTTGTAAAAATAGACGATTAAATAATTGAGTGAGACAATCTAAATAACCATGCATTTTTTACTGAAATAGAATACACAGTGATACAGCACTAACTTTTAAATAACAAACTCAGAGACCTCAGTCCAATACATGGTAGGAGACAGCTCTTTATCCCATTCAGCCAAAACCTTAGTTTTCTTAACTTCATGTACAAATAGACAGTCAGAATCCGCCCTCATCTAGCGCTCGGCCATTCTCGAGCGAGATTATCACCTTATTTTAATTGCGTGCTTCAAAGTCATTTTTTATCTGTATATAATATAAACTAAAACATGTGTGTGTTGCTCTTGACTTGTGCTTTCCAAATTTATGCATTTCATATAGTTTAATAATATTAATGAGGTTAAATTGATAGGTGAATGCCGGTGGTCTAGTCGATTTTCGTCCCGGGCAGCGTTAAGAAATATTTGGCCTTCGACCACCTACTTCTCTTTCACTAGGTGGCGAGCGCACCAGTCCAATGGATAGCTCTTTTGATTCGATGATTAAAAAGAGCGGAAGTTAATCTTTCGTTTGATATCTAATTCGCCATTTTCCTCACAGGTTTAGTTGTTCAAATGTGGAATTTAAAAATTAAAATGTAACTTAATACCAGAATTTCTCCATGAATACTATCCAAATTTATACCGGTAAGAAGAGGAACTAAAGATGGTTAATTTAAGACCATTCTCAAAGCAATGCTCATAATGTGACAACTTCGCTACGACTTTAATCTCTACCGTACGCCAATATTTACTATGCAGTTTGTTCGTTGTGACCCAATTTTGGAGCAGCAGATCTAATAATTGGTTCTGTCCTCACTACATTTTCTAGATCTAGATCTATCTCATTGAAATTGTTCCGAAAACATTTCTAGTCACAGCCATTTCGTTTTTATCACAAACCTGAAGGGAATACACTTTACAACTGAGAAACAATCAACAATGTTACCATTACCATTCAACAGCGGAAGGTGTGTACAGTGTGTAATTTAGGTCAGTCATCAGCAGCGCGATTCAAGAAAACATCAAATAGTAGCCATGTGAAAATTCGCATTTGCGTAATAAATAAGATCTATTCCAAATCGGTTCGATTCCAAGAAGCAAGCGTTTGCTGTTACATGCGAACATGATATTATTATTATTATCATATTATGGCAAACAGTTTAGGTTTCGATTCGATTTTCCATTGTGTTCCATTTTTGGGTCATGACATATGAATAAGGGGTAAAAAAAAGGGCCATTTATTTTACAACTTCCGACCAAAATTCTTAATGCCTCTTTGGCTACGTCCAAAAATGAATACCTGAGGCATTCTTAGCTGCTTATTGAGGGGAAGCTAACAATATCAGAATAGAAGCAAATTTCCAAGACGGTGTACCTTTTTTGGGTCATGACGTACGGTAAAGGTTAAAGAAGGTGATGTTGGTACGACTCGCCCGTAAGCCAGACTGAAGTCGAGCAGCTGTCAAGCTAACACCATACAAATCTAATATCATATGGAAACAAACACCCAAATAGGTAAGAGATTGATAATTTATTACTGGTTCTGACTTGTGCTGGTAATTTGTCTTTAAAACTTAAAATGTGAACAACTTGGTTGATGTTTGTGAACGTGAGTGCATTGAGTGGGGTTCCAATATTTTCATTGCATCTTTATTTTTTTCCAGAGCATTATTTTAATATCATAACAGCTTCCACGGATGGCTATTCAACTTCAAAATAGATTTTCATACGTGATTTGATCCAAATCCTTTTAATTAACACGAAATACAACATGAAAATAAGGTCCGTTGGAGGAATTGCCTAATCGAAGAGAGACCGCCATTTTGATTTCAGGGGCTCGACCAAATGGACCAGTCCATTAAGTTTGTTGGGTTCTTGAATTACTTCTCATGAACGACTTGATATAGTTATCAGGTTTTCAGTGAAAAATTGTTTTTTAACGGAATTTGCATCTTACATTTTAACATTTGTGGAAAATAATATCAAGAATGTTATATCGTACAGAGAAAAAAGGGTCTTCCTGTATAGAACAAGAATGTATGAACATTATGGCCCCTGTCCCATCTGCATTGCTTTTTTCAGAGTGGGCTAGGCACGGCGGTGAGGTGCCTTTTTGTCTTAACTCTAGTCTTAGTGCTTAATGATGGTAATGGCTGCAGATTTTAGAATTCTTGTAATTTTGCAAAATATTCTAGGTCCTACATTAAAAAAAAATGTTGGGGATTATTATTCTAATTATGATTATTTCACCACTATTATTTTATAGGCTTATAAATACTGTTGCAACTGGCACTAATATTATAGCTTCATTTTTTATATTTTTATAGCCTTATAAATATTGTTGCAATATATATATATATATATATATATATATACATACATAATTATATTTATTATTGTTCTCTTTTACACATCTGTAGAGAATAAACAAGGCCCTCCGAGAATCATTACGTCACTGTGGAAGAAGTCGCCCATAGCCATGCAAAGGATGTCACCCTGGACAATCAGCTGTTAGTCCAGTTTTCATCTGCTTCATGAGGGTGAAAATCAATTTGTACTGTAAGTCTCCTGTCTGCATTCTGCACTCTAGAGAACGTTGAATAGTGGTAAAATTACGTAATAAAATTGGCAAAAATGGTACAATTTTGTTGACTTTTTTCAGTATGATATATTTGTAGAGCTCTTTTTCCTGATTTATTTGGTACCAGATTCATCATTATAGATAAAAAAATACCAATTTTATGTAACTTTGAAAATTGCATAATTTGGCCACTTTTACTTTTACATCGGCTGATCGATCCAAAAATGTTTTTTTGAGCATGTTTGGACAAAAATAACTTGACAGCATCAAGTGTCACAGCTTAAAAAAAACTTAATCTCCACCATAAGTTCAGTAAGTACATGGAGTTTGGAGACTGCAGTATAAATATTTTTCGTTTTGGCCTTCAACAAAAATGACATTTTGTTTTACCATATCACAACATTACATAAAAAGAGGCTAAATTTAATTAAAGTAAAAAATACCTAACTCCCTTAAATATTGACCGATTTTTACTGATTTTGGTATCAAAGTATCAGGGAAAAAAGTTCTACAAGTTTCTGCTGTTTTCAAAAGGCTACCAACTATTTTTAAATTTAGGTTCAGAATGCCTAGTAAAACACATGTATAATCAATCTATTTATAATCATAGGGTCATAAAAGTTGTACCACACATATAGTGACAGATCTACAAAAACTGAGAAGGATGATATTTCATTTTTAAGTAGTACAGACAACATAACATGAAAAACGGCTTACTTACAATTAAACTTCACTAGAGATAATCATGAGAGACAAGCCTTGTACAATGGAATGGTCCTGACAGCAGCTTGAACAATGACAAATGATACAATGTCAGAGGCTAAAGCTTCACAAGGATAACATTTCTATGGGGTGGTATGACAATCAACAGGCTTCAGTGTGAAGCATACCTCTGGTTATATGAAATCAGGAACTTTAACTCAAACCCAATACTGCATATACCGAGGTCGAGGCCATGTCTTTTTATTTTTGACTTGTGTTAATGATAATACCTTCATTGTGACATCATCTATCTGGCACAGTGATGTATAACTCAACAGGGCCATTGTCTAAGCTCACACATGATCACTGTGAGTCACTAGGAACTTATACAGATTTGTCTACAGCCTTCCTTACTTTTGGAGGGCACTGTGGCCGAGCGAAATAGGGTTCTGGACTGCGGACCGAGAGGTTTCGGGTTCGACGCCCACCAGCGGCACATGTGTTTTTTCCTTAAACAAGAAAATTTGCCTCTATTGCTTCACTCAACCCAGGTAAAAATGGGTACAGCTTCCGCTGGAAAAGTATTCTGCGATAGACTATCCAGAAAGTAATGGATAAAATCTGTCACTGTCCGCTTCATATTACGGAAACCGGGATATGCTCCAGCCTTATGAGCCGAATGGCTCGGAAGGACTACTTTTCCTTACTTTTAATGTCAGCAAATATTACCGATAGAAAAAATTCAAAGTACTATGCTGATGAATCTGCCCTCTAAAAAATGGTTAAACTAATTCCCAACATTGTGTAACAAGTGGACATATGTTTAGCTTGAGCCATGGGTTGAGGTGTGATTGAGAGTTGAGAGGATGAAGACAAGGAATTCAAGGCCTCACACTATATAACATGAGCCATGTTTTGATGAAAATTAGCTAAGATCAAAAAGAGTTTGAAAATCGTCATGAATATGTTTATGGGTAATCGGGTTCGCAGTAATGCGGTTTGATTTAAGTTCTAGCCCTAAATTGTCAACACCTTGAATCATAAAGGAAATCATAAAGGAAACCAGGTGACCGACCTTAGCCCAGGATCATGGTGGGCTAAGTCAAATGCAGGCAACGCAAGCCTCAACTTGGCAATGTGTAGTAGACGCGATAAGCACTGTGGGTGTTAAACAACATGCTAGAATATGATGATGAGAATTACTGTAACCTGTCACTAACATTCTACAAACAAACCTACCATGGAAACAATCCATAGATGCCAACCCAGCAGAATTATCTTATCAAGGAAAGACTCAAACACATGGGACTATTCTTGTGTGTAAAGGATTTCTAAATGGAAGCAAAATTATTCTATTACCAATGCATATACTTTGTAACAATGCAATCTTTGGTTATTGTTTGCAACATAAGCACACACTAACTAACCTGACAACATAGCTATGTCTGTTGAAAGAAGAAATTCAAATAAATCAACTTGATATTAACGATTAGCAATTCATACCAGCATTTTCGTGTAAGTCAGAATAATTGTGGGCATTTTGTTGATGATGGTGAGTGCATTACATTGGTTAGTGTCAACAGGAATCTCACTGTAAATTTAGCAGCTGACATCTGACATCTCTGCACAAGATGACTTTCATCAATTCTCTAACATCTGTTTCTGTCCTACAAATCAACATAGACAGAACAATCTCCTTTCTTCAGAACAAAGGACAACAAATCACGCAATTTCATAAACCACAGACGCAAAACAAACTTCACAACCGTTTGCAGGAGACAATGAGATGTCTTGTTCATGTGGAATCAAATAGTGTATATAAATCAGGGTAAGTGGTTCACGGTATCAAAACATGGGGGAAATAATTTTAAGAATCATAATCAAACACAAAACATCTATTTAAAACTAATCTCAATAGCATGAAGAGATTATCAAGTTAATGACCGAAGCAAGTAGAATATATTACTTAAAAAGTACACTTCACACTTGAAATGGACAAATGACATGCTTAATCAACAACAATTATACTGATAAATAATTAATACCCACATTTTCTCTTCACCTCATCTACCCTTTTCACTGAAATAGACAAGATAAAAGAATAGAAGAATTCTTTATAAAGCAAAATTCCAGATTAATTCCAAAATCATAACATCACTGCAAATTCAGAGGTCATAATATATATATACACGTATAGATTTTTGTAACATATATAATATAGTAATAGCATTTCAGTTCAGGTCAGTCACTGAGCTCCAACAATACTGAAAAGAAGGTATTGGTCATTACAAAAATGTTCCTGTCCCTAAATGTACATAAATACCACACACTACTTGGACCATGTGAGACAACATAGCCAGACAATGGGTATTGTGTACAATCACACACTACATACAATAACAAACTTAACTCAAAACATACATACATATAAACTCCAAAGGAATCATTCAATCATTCACAAAATTCACTCAACGTGAGGGAAATATATGTCATTACTATCAAGCACGCTACCTCTCCAAATTCCAATTAAAAATGAATTAAGATTTTCCGGTCCCGAAAACCCCTCCTAAACTCATGACAAGAATAAATGTTGATGACAACAACAAGAACAATGTAAGAGATGTTACAATTAAACATCTCACATTTGCCTCTATTAGCACAGAGGAAAGAATTCAAGCTCAATTCTACGGTAGTTATGGTATGTTAAGTGATTCAAGTTGCTGAGGTGTGTAGGTGGGTTAGTAGAGGGTGGGTTTAGAACATTCCAAAAGATGAAACTCAAGGTTGCCATAAACAAAAGCTTAAAAAGGAAAAAAAAGATAAAATGAAAAACGATTCCTGAAAAACAGAATTAAAAAATCTAAAGTCAGAATCATTAATTAGAAATCAAAATAAAAACTAAAGATGTATTTACTGTGTGTGTATAAAAATCAACCCATGTGTACAATTTGCTGTTTTCAGAAGGGTGAACATATCATTACTAGAGTAGAAGAGAGTCCCATTGCTAAAACATTTAGCTTGAGGTCATACAACCCTCTCCTCCGGAGATGAGAGTTGCAGGGACAGAGAACCGGTGGGCTCAGGCAATGGTTCTGCCTCAGCCTCCAACATCACATCCAAATCCTCTGTAGCAACAGGCACTGCTGGAGAGGGTTCAGGATCTGCTGGTTCAGGGTTGCATTCCATGTCCTCTTGAATTCTTTCCTCTGTGGCCGCTAGTCAATTGACCGCAAGCTCAACGTTGATAAACTGCTTAAGTCGCTCCATATATTGCCCATAGAGTTCAACGTCATTGTGTCCAGCCCCCTCTACCCAAAGGGGCTCTACAGTTCGTGGGCACCGCTCATAAATTGTCAATCCATGTGAGAAGTCAATGACCTCATCCTCGGTGCCATGTATCACCAATACGGGAGACGTAATTTTTGGAACCTTGTCAATGCTGGAATAAAACAAAACATCAATTATATTTTGCCACAAAATCATAAAAATTATGAGTAGCTCAATACTAGAATTTAACATTCCATTATAATGTATAAGACTGTATGAACCAGTACATAAAGATAAGAAACAATAGGCATACCTGTATTATAATATTATATTTTAGGGAGCCACTATTCAGTATCCTATAGGCCTACTGAATAGATACTACTATTCAGTATCCTATACGGAATCGTGGTTACCAGACCTGCCATTTATCCTGATTATAGGCCTACTTTTTATTAGAAGTTAGAGCAATTTATATCCTGATATTTTTAGCATTAATCGTAAAAAATACTGATTTTTAAAAAATTGCATTCTTCATTGTATTAGTTGATCCTGATTTTTGTTCTCAAATACTTTTTGGGCCGCCCTGTGGTCGAGTGGTTAACCATTTGGCTTCAGATGCGGACGACCCGGGTTCGAATCTCCCCAC
>JAUEKS010170629.1:0-14138 GCA_031762815.1 Tylodina fungina
ATACTGGATCTCCTTCTTGTACCGGGCCTAGCCCTAATACTGGATCTCCTTCTTGTACCGGGCCTGGCCCTAATACTAGATCTCCTTCTTGTACCGGGCCTAGCCCTAATACATAGGCCTTACTGGATCTCCTTCTTGTACCTTGATAGGGAATGTGAGAAGCAAATCCTTCTCATCAGTTTGCATGAGACTTAAGTAAAGATTTTTAGGAGTGGGGCAGAGGAATGATTCGATTGTGATTCTATTGACACTGAGTGTTTTGTTGTGTGGATGGAACAAATTATTGCCGCTAATGGCTGCTAGTGGTGTTGAATATAACAGTATATATATAGATCACTGATCACTAAAATTATGTTATATAATATCTGTTAAAGATGTAATGTCGTATTTGACGGTTACAGTTGCAGTTTGCGGATGGGGTCTTGAATTTTTTAGTGGGTTTCGAGTAGAAACCCTGAAAAATGCAAAAAAAAAATTAATCTACTTGGCACAAATATTTCTGTGAATACAAAGTTACTGCAGCAATACAATATTGCTGCAGGAAATTTGTTTTTAGTGTGCTGAGTGTTTTCCATCATATGCATCATAAAATCTTTATCTTTCCACTATATGTTGCTCCACAGACGGTCACAGGGCAGCAGTATTCTGAAGCCCTTGAAAAGATTGGAGTACTCATCAAAGCCAAAAACTTTCTGGTGTTTCAAGGGACTGTCGAGAGTATTGCCATGAAGAATGCTAAGGAGAGAACAGTGATGTTTGAGGATATTTGCAAGTAAGTTACTTTAGGCTCGTCATACTTTTGAACGCTGGGTAAATTGTGAGAATTTGTTCTTCTCCTTCCTGGATTTATAAAATAATCTATCAAAGAAGTGTGTTTCTATCCATTGAATGGATCAGGACTGGTGTTCAGGTGTCTCCATAGCTCTGGTCACGCCCACGTGGCTTACTTCATGTCTGATGTGGCATTGCAGTACACCACAGGGCAACACAATCCAACCCACACCATGGACTCAATTCTATTGATTGTGTTTTCAGTGTGCTTTGAGAGTTGAAGACACATTCTGTCACTTAAATAACCTATTTGTGTTGCAGGTGGCATAAAACTTTAACTCAAATCATAGCTCTGGTCATCAGTAGTAGCCCCTGTTTCAGCAACCACCTAATTCCATCTATTTCTGTCTCTGCTGCCCTTATGATTTGATGTCTTAATCCGGTGGAAGCTTGTAGATAACTGTTATAAGATGCTGGAGGTCTTCCTTTGTTCCTCTTTGCATTAACTTTTCCTTGGGGGGCAGTTATCATCAGATTTGTTTGCATGATATAGGTATCTTAGTCTATGCATATTGACAGTATTAAGTAGTTTCCTCTGCACTGATAGTTCTGACGGAGCACTTTCATTTGCTCTTCTATCTGTCCATATAATTCTTAGTGCTTCTCTGCTGCTTGTATTCTATTCCCATTTTCTTTTTAATAAAGTCCAGTCTTAATGACCATATTAAAGTTAGCCGGATAAGACATTAGAGGATTTTCTAGTTCTCATAGTTTACTTCTGTCTTTCCAGATGTTCTTTAGTTAGAGCATCTTCTTTCTGGCAATACCAATCCTTATCTTAATGTCTTTTAAGCAGGTTCCATTAACTGATTTCAATGAACCTAGATATTTGACACATACAATTTCGTAGTCAGTTTTATATATTTGGATGTTATTTCCTTCTTTCTTGTTTACATGCACGACTTTTCTTTGTGTTCAATCCTGCTTTGAAGGATATCAAAATATAAGGCCAGAAAGCACTAAAATAGTAGAATCCCTTTATAATAATAATAGCATTTATATAGATTTATTCTTGTTAATGCAGACACTACATGTTTTTCAATAGTAAACATTCAGAGACTAGTGGAAGCAGGAGTTGCCTGTTAGGCACATCACTTTTCATTCATAAGTGTCACATTGGTAACTCGAAACAGGTCCGGCGAAATGAAGGAAGAATATGAGAGGGCTAAGGCTGAAATGCTGAAAGCAGAAGAGGACACGCAGTTCAACCTCAACAAAAAGAAAGGGATTGCAGCTGAACGCAAAGAGGCCAGGCTGGAAAAGGAGGAAGCTGAGCGATATCAGAGGCTTAGAGAACAGCTGGTGAGCTTTCTATTACTTTCACATTGTTCTATCCTGTCATTTCAGTGCTGGTTTAAGATGTCATGACTGTCCTCAGGTTGGGGTTAGAATTCCAAACCGGAATTCCAGTCCATACATCATATTAATTTTAAGTTTGAATTCCGATTTTTAAATGAGTATTGATTTTTTTCTGTTCTTTGTTTTTTTAAAAATTTAGTCTCTCTCAACTGTTTATGTGGTATGGATTTTTTACTATGTTTTTATTTAATATGCATCTCTAATGACTTGAATGTTGCGTGTGGGTATTCTCATCAGACTGAAAAGTTGCTAGAATTGCAGCTTTTCAAACTTTTCCACAATGAGAGGGACATTGATGAACTTACGGAAGAGCTGAACAAAAAAAATCATACTTTAGAGAAGGAGAACAAGCGAAGAGAGAAGATTGAAGCTGAGATCCGGGAGAAAAAAAAGGAACAAGGTTCGATCAGTCGGGATTTGACCAAGCTGGAGCAGCAGATCAAAGAGTCTGTAAGTGACAAATGTTATCTTTTTGTTTCTAGTGGTATTCTGAAGAAAACAAAGAGATATATAGACAATTACACAATGAGCTTTACGAATATAATGTGGCGTTGGTGGCCGAGTAGTTAGACTGCTGGATTTGTGATCAACGAGTCTCATATTCGGATCATAGCAGCGCTAGGCATCTAACGTGTTCTTAAAAGTAGGAGAAACAATTTTAAACTGATGATGTGACATATACTTGGAAATGCTGTCACGTACAAATTTCCCAGGAAAGGTTTATAATGAATATAATTCTTTTGTTTTCAATGTTGATAGTATCTGATAGAGGGCTAAAATTGTTTTTGTCCAACATGATGCTTAAAGCATGTAGAATAATCTGATTATTACTAGACCTACATTACCACACTCACCAACAATGTATGGTCTATGATGTGTTAATTTAGATCTATCATCATCATTATTACTACTTCTTTCTAAAAGACATAAGTCATGATCAATATATATATATATTATGTTCAAATTCCTGTTAATCGTTATCTGGAAAATCATTATTTCATTAAACTGTCAAAAGTAATTCAAGGCAAGACTTTTTCACACCTTAAGCATTGTGCCAACCCTCCCGATTTGGGCGGGGGACTCCCGAAAATTCAGCGAGTCTCCAGTTCTCCAGACGATTGGCTTAATCTCCCGATTTTTGTTATTTTGTGGTAAAAAATATCCTGGGTAAAAAAGTTTGACTCAACACCGAATATTACGTGATCACCGCTTCTGCTATTGTCTTTCGGCATAGTAGCTGTGTCGACTACTAGGGTCTAGCGGCTTCGGTCATCAAGTAGATCTAGTCATATCGCATGGTATCGATCTTATAAGTACATAATAATTAACATTGAATAATTATTAAGGATTGATGAACTGTGGATATGTATTGACAGATTCTTTTGGTTTTCTTCAGGAAACTGCTTTGAACAAGAAACGTCCTCAATATATCAAAGCCAAGGAACAGACATCACACATGACCAAAAAACTTGATGCTTCAAAGTTAGTGTTTAGCCATTTTATTGTCGGTGGTTGTTTTGTAGTTAAGTCATTAATGATATCATTATTGGTATTTCTTGGCTTTAATGATCGCCTGAGTGAGTGGCCTCAGTATTCTATGCTGGTGTGAAATTTAATAAATGATATCTTTAACTTCTACATAGTCAGGTTTGGGGAACAGTTCTGTGATGCTTGTTCTGTATATCCCAGTACTACATGTGTCCGTGGGTGAAAGTTAGCTGGCATATGCTGGTGGCGCTGGCTTTTTTTATTTATTTCTAGGTGTCTTGCTGGATATTTTTGTAACAGTCTAGCGATGAAAAACGCAATAAGCCGGCAACTCATCTGTGATTCAGCTGGCCTAATTTTCATCGCCTCAGGCGAAGGGAGCCCAGAGACTACCCAGCCTACGCAGCAACACCCTGTTGGCCCAGTCTAGTATGGGCCTGGGCCTAATCCAAGCTAGAGCGCTTTGACCAGGCAATTCATCGAAACAAGGGTCTCTGTGGTGTAGTGGTAAGACACTCGCCTCAGAAGACGAAGGTCGCGGGTTCGAGCCTAGGTTCACCCAAAAAAATTTTCAGAGTTTTCTCTAGCCCACGGCTCATGCCTTGTCCTATCGGAGATGGACGTTTACTACGTAGGTCCCACTTCTGATGTACCCTTAAATGTGTTGAAATGGGGTGTAAAACTCATTCATTCATTTAGAGGAAGGTGCAAGTCTTGGCTGTGCATGACATTTACTGTAAACCTGTCAATTTTGGGGTTATTTTTTGAGGCCGAAACCCACTCATGTAGCCTTTTCTTCTAGCCAAGTCATTTTAACCTATAAAAGTAATAATAGACTAGATTTAGACCTTCCCTGGGATGAACAAACTGAATGTTGAAGGTTGGGTTTGGATTGTTTTTTGGCGTAGGCCTAGTTAAAATATAGATGTAGTAGATTTAAGGTAAAAAAAAAAAAAAGAGGAGTTGGAAAGAGATAACTTGTTTTGCCGCACATTGTTTTCTTTACCTTACGATAAGTAAAAGAAGGCACGTCGCAGGGAGGGGCGGGGCAATCCTATGAAAAACAGGCTAAAGGCTGATATCGTAGCTATAGGGAAAAACTTTCTACCTGTATGGCAACACTGGGCGATTGTGGGCCTGTTGCCAAGGCATGACTGCCTTTCCCTTTTCAAGTTGCCTCCCTCAGTGTGTTCATGCAAATTGCTTTTTTTTGGGGGGGGGGTCCATGTGGTGTATTGGTTAAGACACTAGTCTCTGAAGACGAAGGTCGCGGGTTCGAGCCCAGGTTCACCCAAGATTTTTTCAGTTTTCTCTGGCCCACGGCTCATGTGGAGTCGCGTTGTCCTATCGGAGACGGACATTTAAAACGTCAGATGGACGTTTAAAACGTAGGTCCCACCTCTTATATAGCCTTAAGTGTGTTGAAAAGTGGTGCAAAACTCAAGTGAAACAAACAAACAAGCAAATTACTTTGATCTTTAATATAATATTGATCTAGATTCAAGTTTTTAAATTGTTTTCAAGTATATACTGTAGATCCAGACATCTAGAGCAATTTCTAGTACAGTAAAATAGAGCCAGACTCCTTTTCTCCTTAGAACAGTGATACGCCAGCTTAAACTTAGAGTTAGTAGACCTAGAGATCTAGATTTAAATCCAGTAGATATAGAGCACTAGAATCTAGTACATTCTACTCTCCTCTTCAGTGAGTGTAGACATTTTGCGTCTAGATCTCGATCACTGGGCTAGATCTAAATCTAGGTTGCAATATAGGTTTTGAATCATCTCAAAGAAGGAATAATTCCAAGATAGCAACATCAAGATGAAATTTATTGACTTAGGCCTGGACATCATTGAAATTGATAGAGGTGTTCAGAATTCTTGGAAATGGCAATAGCTGGAGGAAAGCTCAGATGAAAAGAAAGGGGTCTCTTCTGCATAAAGTATGGTGCAAGAAACTTGACTCGACCAGTAACTGCTTCTATGCTGTTTGAAATAAAACAATTAATCAAGGCTGGAAATAAAAGCTTTGAAAAAGCATTCTGAATATGATGAGCATGTGTTACAAGAGTCAAAGGAGCAAGCTAAATTTCTCTAGCGGATGAAATGAGGTAGAAACAATCAATGCAAGATAGCTCTGCAGAAATGAAAGCAGTGATCGGTCTTTTCCTCGGTGAATACTGTTTGCCTTTCACTTTTGGCCCTTGCTCAAAAACTTAGTGAAAAGCTATATTATAGTAGTAACAAGGTGAAGTCATGTCTGCTTGATGTTACACCTGACCTATAAAGTGATGGAGTCAGCAATATTTAATCTACCAACAGTTCACAATAACTTTTTATTTTAAGTTTCTTAAAGGCTAGAATTTACTTCCATGGTTGTAGGCAGTTCATTCAATGATTATATTAATTCACGAGCGGCCAGAGATTTCAGGCTTTTTCAAATTGGTCAGCCAGAGTTTCAGGTTTTTTCCATTCCGTCAACATTCACCCATGCCAGGAGACATTTTCTTGCCACCGGTGCCATGTAAAACAGTACTGCCTGTGGCGTGTAATTCCTGGCATAGAATAGTAGCCAACATTAGGAGAGGCCATTGGCGAGACATCTGCTTGTCTATAACTATCTGATTGGTCGCAGGAAAGGCAACACACTAACATTTTTGCTCCAAAAGAATGACCCCCAATGAAGAAGTGGCGTCTGGAGTCAAAATGACGGATAACCGCTGAAAAACTGTTGAGGTTATGATATGAAATGTTTACAGAGAAATATTCATAAAAATGTTTCTTTTAAATAAAGATTTGCTTATTTTGGGTTGATAAAAATTTCAATTAAATGAACATTTTAACATGTTTTATCACTGTTTATTTTCACCAGGAAATCTCTCAAGCAAGCAGTGAAGAAGCACGAAAATCATAATCAGACGGTACGGTTGCAGATCAATTATTGGTTTTACATGTCCTCATTATTTGGTTATTTGTAATATTTTAACTTTATATTTAGCTTTATTTTTCACATTCACTGGGGATTGATGAGACGATATTACTTGTCCATTTAAAAAACAAAATGGTTAGCTTTCCTACTTTTTATTATATATTATTATAGATGGGAGCTACAAAAACCACCCCTCAGAGGATTTTGTGCAATGTGATATATTTCTGGCTGGATTATTTGCCGCATTGGTGAGCTTATCGGTCATATGTCTACTACGGCCTTATTTGTAAAACCTACACGCGTTTTAGATCTACATTTACTCCAATACATATTACACCAGGCCTGCCATTTATCCTGATTTTTTATTTGACATGTAGAGCAGATATCCTGATTTTTTATTAGACATGTATAGCAGATATCCTGATTTTTTATTAGACATGTAGAGCAGATATCCTGATTTTTTATTAGACATGTAGAGCAGATATCCTGATTTTTTATTAGACATGTACAGCAGATATCCTGATTTTTTATTAGACATGTAGAGCAGATATCCTGATTTTTTTGTAGCATTAATTGTAAAAATACCGATTTAAAAATTTTTTTATTCTTCTTTGTATTAGTTGATCCTGATTTTTTTTCTCAAATACTGATTTTTTTTAATGGGTATCGTGATTTTACTTAAAACATTGCGGCAGGTCTGTATTACACTAGATTACTAAATTCTGTGTTGTCCTATTCTTCGGTTTTATTGTTTGAAACCATGGTAGGCTTCAGTGGTGATGGTTATCTGCAGAAATCCTCAATTTTATAGGTTTGGAAGGAATTTCGGCAGTTTACTCGGTTTCCTGCGGATCTGCGGAAATCCACGTTTTTCCCTGCTCCAAGCTATTTCCTTTTTCATCCTTGTCCCTGATTTCCTTCTAAGTAGCAAAGCATAATAGGTTCTAGCCGGGTCCCCGATAAAAATACGATATCTGTTTAGGCCTACTATCAGGTGCAAGTTCATTGATGTCAATGGAAGTTGTGCTCTTCTTTTCAGGGTGGCTGTTTTTTCCGGAAATTTCCGGTATTCCGGAAATGAAATTTTGATCGGCACTTATGCCGATCTTGATTGAAAACGCAGGTATACAACAATTTATCGACATCGGGGTTTGTTTCGTTTTGTATCGACGGAATTGCGACACTTTAAACTCTACTTTCCATTTCCGGGAGTGCTTGCGTTGTGCTTTTGTGACATGTGGAATGGTGAAATGTTGTCTCACGGTTTATTCAAACGCTGATTCATTAGAAATATCTAGATCTAGGCCTACTGGAAGTTTCTAGATCTACATTTGTTTGGAAATTTCTACATTTGTTAGAAAGTATTGGGATGGTGAAATCATCGGACTTTGTCAGTCGTACGGCCGATGTCAACGAGATCAAGAACATTGACGTTGAGATAAAAAAGTTTCGTTGGGAATGGTTGGAGTTGGAGGCCCAAGACAAGCATGGAGATTTTTTTTCTAAATATATTAGGAAACTGTGCATCCCAGGCTATGCCTTCTGCATACTGTGTGAAATGAAAATAAACCATGGCACAAGTGGTTTGGTTTACATGTAGATCTATTTTTTATGTTTCATTGTGATTATTCTCCGCCGGGTCACGTGACAAATCCCATTTGGCCTAGGACCGACCTAGTCTAGATCTAGGGCCCACACATTAACTAAGGTACACAATTTTGATTTTAAGCCTAGGCTAATGTTCAAATTGTGATTAGGGCTAAAAACTTAAAAAACAACTAAAAATAACTTCTTATATCTAGATCTAGGTCTAATAAATCTACTAAAACTCTAGATCTCGGCCTAGCCTAGACTCTTGATTCACAACCCGGCGGAGAATAATACCCAGCTTATTCTCCACCCGGCGGAGAATAACCGCAGCCTTTATGTTTAGTCTTAAAGCCAGGAAGAGGCCCATTTTGGGCCTATAAAATCAACAAAATTCTTTTTCGGCCAAGGGGTTGCTGCCCCCCCTGGTCCTCCAACCAAGGCTATACGCCCTGGACTGCACCGGGGCCTCGTCGGCCCCTGGACCCCGGTCGGTTAAACAGTTCAGGAGATGAAAAGTTCAAGAGCTGGCCACCCTGTTCTTTTATTTTTGGTCTACACCGGAATATGTTCACCAATGTTCACATCCCTCTGTTTTCAAATGATCCCAGATAGCCTAGGCTAGATCTAGACTAGTAGTGTCAGTGTCAGTGTGATCTGCATCTGCGCTGGACTCCAGATCTAGAATCCTATCCTAGACCTAGATCTACTCTTTGACGCATGTTAATTTTCTATATGTGATTTGGATCTATACTTTTTATTGTGGTGTTTAGATCTAATTATATCTAGATCTAGATCTAATCTAGATTCTAGATCTATTCTAAATGAAGTTTATCAAAAGTAGATGCAATTCGCATAAAAGAGATTGATACAAAAGTGAAAAATAGATATCTAAATTTCGATTTGTCTGGATGGAGCAGCATGTGACAATCAATTTGAAAAATGGTAATTTGTTTTAGTTAGTGATTCAATTGCCATAGTAACTGCACTCCCTAACTTATGACCAAGCCTATCAAGCATTATCTCTCTGAAAGGTAGACGCTAGGTTATAATATATTCTCAAATATTGTCATATATATAATAACCATAATACAATATTTTCAGCGTTATTAACTAAAAATAGTGGTCCCGCTTCCATTATTGTGATTTACAGATTGAACTCGATCACTGCAGTATTTTTCCTCTCTTTTGAGTTACCTTTCCCCCTTGTTTGCCGTAAAAAAAATTGGGGTCAGGGGTTGGTTGGCAATGGTTAAACATGTTCCTCCATTTTCACGTTTTGTCACACCACCACTGAGGCATAAACTAACTTGGAATAAGTGATTAGAGCAGGATATGTTATTAAGGGGTATGAAAATGGTCAGTTAATTTATTTTTATTTATATTTGTGCAATACATGAGATTTAATGTATAATTTTTTTTAATGGCCTCAAATGTTTTGCTATCACTTTCACTATTAACCCTAATTCTGCCCATACGCCGATCTCATCGGTGTATTCCCATGGTCAGAATGCCCGGTTGTGAATAGGCCGATTACATCGTCTTATTCCACGGAGCTTCCCCCTTTTCCGGGGTTGTTTCCCTTTGACCGTAAGCGGTATATTTCGTCTGGGAAGTGATTCTTCTTTTTAGTAAAGCTCATTTTGGTTATAAAATATGGAAGAAATGGTGAAATATCACCGACGAAAGTTAATAAAAGTGAAAGTACAGCAATGACGTCAGCTGGGAGAGGAAACATTTTTAAAACATTCGATCCTGATATCAGTAACGATTCTGATATAGATTTAAATCTAGAAGACGTTCCTGATAGTGACAGTGAGAGCAGTGATGACGTTTCTGACATAGATCAGCCTTCAACGCCAACTGATGGGGGTAAATCTAGATCTAGGTCTAGATCTAGACCTGGATCTAGTAGTGCATCTGACTCTGCTCACACTGCTAATAGATCTAGGCTTACTGAACCTTTACAGCCATGTAATCATGTCTGCCCCCGAGGTAAGACAAGCCCCATTTCAATTCAGGGTGAGAGAAGTGATTTATTTCAATTGTATTTGCATTTGTCATGTTGGGTTTATTTTCGCGTTCACAATTCAATGGTGTCCCGTAAACAATTGGTGCTCATTCAACCTGTTGGTTGCAGGGGTACAAAAATATATATTTTTGGAAAGAGTAAAAAATTTCCTATCAAATGGCTATCTCAGAAGTGGTAACTTTGAGTTTTGATTAGAAGTTTTGAGGCTTTGAAAAATAAATGAAGGAAAAACCTGGTGGCCATTTTGGATTTTCCAAAGTCATTTGACCTCATTAATATGCGCAAAGCATCTCAAAACTCAATTTTTAAAAAATATTTTCAACGCCCATTCTAAAAATATATACTTTATTAGGTATCAGAGAAACAAAACAACCCCCAGGGCACTTTGAAATATATACCCCCAATTCTTAATAATAGGCCTGGTGATTTCATAGAATGCATAGGGCAGAACTAGGGTTAACTCAGCAGAAGTAGGTCAGTCCTCGGGGAGTTAAGAGGACTTTTTTTTACTTACATTTTACTATCTTATTCTGGAGTGCTAAAGCTGATAGGTGATTTTCGTATTCATGATTTATGTTTGATTTAGATATAGCTTTGACTGTTTAGTTTTTTTTTTATATTTTTGTACTTGATGAATTCGTGATTAAAGATTTCTTTATTTCCTTTGCCAGGTAGCAGAGATCCAGGCAGAACTCGATGAGGTTGAAGGGAAGCAACAGGCATTTGAAGCAGAATTAGAAGAAGAGTCTCAATCGCAGGGCAGATCATTGCAACTGGAAGAAAGTCAGGTAGAAGATTGGGTGCATCCAGTCACTTTGATGGTAGATTGAGGAAATAGACATAAATGGATAAATGCACAACGTGACTCATCAGTGTAAGGTCATCTATGGAATAGGATTTGATATCTTCAATCTTATATTGTAATTCATGAAAAATGCTGTCACGGACAGGCTGCTGCGTTGTAAGAACCGACTTTTGGGTAGGCCAAAGCTGAGAAACATTTGTCTAGTCTTTAAAAAAAATTAGCCTGGTTAGTGTCAATAAGGGTATCCGGTTGTAAAATATATTTGCAAAACAAATGAGGAGACCCCTAGAGAGATTATCAATGTCTTGGGCTAGGGAAACAGCCTAAAAACAGACGATGACTGATGAGGCAAGACCAGAGCCTGACTGTTAGACCAGAGCCATGTCAAATAGTTCTATATCTACATATATTTAATGATTCCTTGATGTACTCATTATTTTAGTCGTCTCTTTCTATTGTCGCAAAACAGAGTAGCCAAATAACTATTTTGGAAATCAGCTTGTAGAATCTACCATCATCTGATGTGAAAGTTGTTTTTGTAAATTGTATCTGTCCTTGTGGATTGATTGATAATAGAGAGTGCTTTTGCAAAAATGGGGACATGTGTCCATGTGTCCATGAATGAATGTTGTCTTCTCTTACTAAAAATGCCCTTGCCAATATGAGGACTAGCACTTCTTTATGGTAAGGCCAAAACTGTCCATGTCTGTATCTGTATGTTGCATGAATGGATTAGATTTATATTTGCTATAAGACTGTAGACGTGCATTTTCCCACACAAACTGCGTTGTCTAAATTGTGAAATTTTGTAAAGCGCCTTAAAGCATCTTTGGATGCATTATGTGTACTCTATAAATGCATTATTATCATTATCATGTAGTGTCACTTTCCAAAATACAAGATGAAAGTGCTCTCCCCTCTCCTTTCCTTAATCATTAGCTGTACCTTATTGTCTTCTCATATTTTAAGTATTTCTTCCTCACATTTCAGAAGCTTTTTTACCATCTGTTTGTTATGATGTTTTATTGTTAAACTTCCATTCCAGCTCTATCTCTGCCTGGCAATTGGGTATGTCACCATCTGTCCTTCTCTTTCCTTGTCATACATCTGGTACAATCCTGCTGTTGTCTTTGCTACCATGAGATTTTCATCGCTAACTCACTTCCCTCCCTGCCCCCTCCACCCTCTCCGATATTCACTATTCCAAACAATTTAATTTGCTCTCAGGTCCAACAGTACAATAGACTTAAAGAGGAGGCGGGCAGACGCGCTGCTGAATATATGCAGGAACTGGACGCCATTATCCGAGAACAAAAGATGGAACAGGATCGGCTAGACAGTTCACTGCGGGACATTGCCACATATGAGGCCAAATTGAAGCAGAAGCAACATGAGCTGGAGGAAAACAAGAACAGAGTATCCAAGCTGGAAGATTATATAACGTGAGTAGAGCATGCCTCATGCCAATTTGTTAAATGATGCACATGGAGCATGAGG
The DNA here is from genome assembly GCA_031762815.1 of Tylodina fungina. NCBI lineage: Eukaryota > Metazoa > Mollusca > Gastropoda > Umbraculida > Tylodinidae > Tylodina > Tylodina fungina. Next base: position 12,529 of record JAUEKS010170629.1, read on the forward strand.
AAACTGAGGATGGTGGTGGTAATTTAGTAGTGGATCCTGAGTACTAGTGCGGGGCTTTTCTTACCTCTTGGACATAAAGACAAAACCCACATGTGTATCAAACTAACCATAATTGTTGACTGAGAGCCAGTGTTGTGTCTTTTTCTATCTCTAATAATATTGTTCTGTTTCTTTCTCGAATTCCTACTTATTATTATTGAGAACAAGGTAGGAGCTGCTATTGGGGTGCTCTGGAAAAATCTCTGCAAAATGGAATATAGAATCTTACACATACTGCGAAGTTTTAATGAAAACGGTTGTCTACTTCATCATTCAAGGAACTTTTTCAGTCATTTGTATGAACAGATTGAGTGCTTAATTTAACGAAAATTTTCGAAAGATCTGAAGGGGGCACCATCTCTAATGGACAATGTGGTTCCGTTTTCTGTTTTGATTTTCAATCTGTTCTGTAGATTTAAGCCCATTGACTTACTTCATGTCTGATGTGGCATTACAGTATATCACAGGGCAACACAATTCATTAGGAGTCTCCAATTCACACCATGGACTCAATTCTATTGATTGTGTTTTCAGTGTGCTTTGAGAGTTGAAGACACATTTTGTCACTTATCCTATTTGTGTTGAAAGTGCCGTAAAACTTTAACTAAAAAAAAATCAGATTTAGCTGCAGATTGAACTGAAAGAAGAATTGTTTCTAAATCTAGGATAGTTTCAAAACAAAGTTTTCCATGTTTCTTTCTCACTCTAATGCATGCCGAAGCAGTATCATCATGTAAGCCTACTTTCTGCCTCAAGGATAAAGATTTACCGTATTCTTTGCGATAGTTGCGCTGGGCGCATGAAAATGAAGATGGGGGTGGGGGTTTTGCGGGTTTATTAGAGACGGTGCTATTATTGGAGGAAATACGGTAGATCCAGCAGAATTTCTAGACCAGTATTTTTTAACTTGTAGATCGCGTAGTTCCTGAACTCAGTTGCAAACAATCAATTTTATTATTAAAAATAAAATTATATAAAGGAACAGATAGCAACCGGATTCTTCATTTTGAGTCTGTGCACTATCTCAATGGGCTTTTTTTCCCCTTTTTCTTTTTCTTTTTTTTTCTAACATATTTTAGTTCTAGATGTATAGGCAGCTCATACTGAACTCCCTTTTCTTGTGTCCTCCTCTTTAGTCTCACTTTCATATCACTCAATAGAAGCCTGTGCTGCAGAACACTCTACTACTTTAACTTTTATATTCTGAATCATTTTTATGTTCATTGCGGGGATCTTTGTGGTGTAGTGGTAAGACACTCGTTTCAGAAGACGAAAAGTCGCGGGTTCGAGCACAGGTTCACCCAAGATTTTTTTCAGTTTTCTCTGGCCCGGGCTCGTGTGGAGTCGAATTGTCCTATCGGAGATGGACGTTTAAATCGTAGGTCCGATCTCTGATATAACCTTAAATGTGTTGAATAGGGATGTAAAACTCAAGTCATTCATTCATTCATTCACGAGCATCTCGATTTACTAAATTATGAGGGAAATATAACAGCACTTGCCGCTGCATCGAGTCCATTGGCGAATAGAACAGACGTGCAACGACCGATTGAACAACATATATATATATA
>JAUEKS010173954.1:0-14113 GCA_031762815.1 Tylodina fungina
CAGGGATGGGTGGGATGAGGACAGGGATGGGTGGGATGAGGACAGGGATGGGTGGGATGAGGACAGGGATGGGTGGGGTGAGGACAGGGATGGGTGGGATGAGGACAGGGATGGGTGGGATGAGGACAGGGATGGGTGAGATGAAGGACAGGGATGGGTAGGGTGATGGGTAAGGACCAGGATGGATGGAGTGAGGACCTGATTTTTTACCTTTCTCAAAGTCGACTTTTATTATGTGCTGGGTACCTTGTCTTACTACTCTATGCCGGTACGGCACAGCCTTGTGGCAGGTAGTACAATGGTACCAGTTGGTCTAAAGAACAGTTAGATGAGTTCACAACTCTGTATAGTTTTATTAATTATCTACAAATAAGCATGATGGCAGTTTAATGAAGGGTCCAGTTTATAGCTTTGATGCATTATATGAAATGTCAATTTGTCCATCGACACATGGACAAATTCACACTAAAGTTGATATGTTGCATGGCAAGCCACCATTTTATAGACTCCAAACATGTCTATTCATTCCCTTCACAAGTTGACGTCATTGAAGTTGACATGCATCGGACTCTGCAGGGCCAGCTCTCTCTCCAAAGCCTCCAGATCGGCAACGCTAATGTTGCCGCTTATGTCCAGCCAATCAGCCAGTAGGGAGGATGACAGAGGGCTCTGTTCTAGTCGAACACTGGATGAGAAACATTGGGTGGTAATAATAGTTTACTATTGGGATTACTACATAAATACAATATGATCATAGTGATGATAACAATAATGAGAAAAAAAAGGGTGAGGATTGGGTGGGAGAAATAAATGATCAGTCCATTTCAAGAGTTAAAATTCTGTTAAGAGCACAGGAGAAGATGTTCCAATATAGCGTAAGCTGATGCACTAAAAATGCCATTTTCAAGATAACAAAAGACCTATCCGTCTGAAAAATGCCTTTACATTTATTTATAAAACCTTCAAACGATATAACAGCCCCCCCCCCCACTCACACCCACCCACAAAGATATCAAGATAAACATTAACATATTATTTCAGTATTCAGTTGACTATTTAGGCTTAAAGACTGACCCCTAAAGAAAATCTTACTAAGCTAACTCTGGTGAACTAAGAGTCAGATCTCACACCAATGAAATCTTTAGTATGAGTAAAGTACAAGATATGTATCCTTACTGTAACTACCAATATCTGACGTAATAATGGAGAATACCTTTTGATAAGTACCAGGAAAAAGAATTATATTTTAATAAAAAATAATTCATGGCATCCTCAAATGGTAAAGGCAGATGCGACAGGAGAGTAATTGAATGATGCTTATTTCTTTTTCTCTTACTGCTGAAACCTAGCTATCTGTTCATACAGAAGGCCCACACAAGATGATTTTCTTTCTTCATAATTTTAAAAACCTCAAACTGACACAGAATTTAGATGGGGCAGCAGAATCCTGACCTGTAATCATCCAGCAAGATAAGGAGAACGCATCAAGGGTAAATAATACTATCAAATTAAAAAATCCTGCAGCAACTGGAAAAAACAGACATATAAATGATAGCCTCACCAATACTAAGCATAAAAAAATATTTTCCTGCTACTATGAGTAGACTCATGAGAAGATTGCCTCTATGATAGAGCCTGAGGTCTTAATGTGAAATCAAATAAAGAAAAAAAGTGAGGGCAGAAGGGGAAGAGCGCAAGAAAACTCTCCTTAAATAAGAAAAAGAACAATAATAAAATGAATAGAAGAAAAGGGTGGAGGAGGAGTTGAAGTAGAGAAGGAGAAGGAAAAGAAGGGGAGAGCGAGGAGGAGAAGAAGATGAAGATTAGTTGTAACGATTCTGACCTGGCAGTGTTGTCTTGAGCATCAGTCAACATGGTATCGAGGTCCATCCCCACCCCATAGCCTGCCCCTGTCCCTCTAGGGGTCAAGGCCAAAGTTGGAGGAAAAATGTCTGCAACCTGGGACTTGGACAGTTGTTTGCTCAGCAGGGCAATGAGATCAGAGTTGTCATCAGGATTAGTGGCTGGATTCTGGCAGTTGACAGTCAGCCCTCGGCCACGATGAGAGGTACCTTTGGTCATGATGAAAAGAATTACACAATACTATGATTGTAGCACCCAAAAAAAAAAAAATATGTCTGAAAGGTTATGAAGATTACAGATTGACCACAGCCCCCAACATATGGAATCCTGGCCTTTAAGCAGGGACATCACTTTGGTCTTCCTTCTTAGTTCAAGTGTCTTCCCAAGAAAAGCATTTGATGAGCAATAATCCTCTGAAATATATCTGGAAAGCACAGTTCTACAAATTATGACATGGCTCATGTTAGACATGCCTAATAACACCATGTATAGGTTAATGCACACTTTCTTTGTCTGACTAGAGTTCAGCTGTGTATTTGCAATGTGTTTTTATGTGCAATCCAAATTCGCCTACAACATTAGAAAGACACTAACATGTTCACCCAGACAATGTCTAAGAGCAATGCATTGTCTTAACACCAGAGAATGTGAACAAAAGTGAGTAATCTGCGCGAAGGTTAAAATGCAACATGATTATCAAATTACAGGGGTTGATAGGCAATAATAAGCCATCATAAGGCCCTATTGCAAGCTGACACTATCACATCATAATCTGATCAGCAAACTCTACAAATAGAAAATTAGTAGCTTTTTCAATACTTTTTGTACAAAATGAAACCTAGTTCTAACTGGTGGATTCAGATACATCACTGATAAGTTCATAGTCTGGTTTGTATTCTTAAAGCCAAGCCCTGACAGTTTTCTTAACCTGATAAACCGGACGTATCCGTACTCTGGGAATCAAGGTTACCTCGAACCTAACAGTGCTACACAAGACTCTATTGAAAGATATAGCCACCATTTCTGTCCATATGCTTCAGTCCAAGGTAAGACAAGCTGTCAGCATCCTTTGTGCTATGTGAAAGTTTATAAAGTTAAAAAAAATTCAAATAATTAATGATAAAGTAAGCGAGTGATCAACCCAGTGCTTCGGGAGTGCAATGTACAAAAGAAAACAACTCTTGATGGATAAGGCAAGTGCTTGACATGATAGGAGATTCTGATGAAGGAGAGATTTATCTTGATCAAGCGTACCCTGATATTGAACTACAATCTGTAAACAAGTGAGGATGAAACAGTGATGAGGAGAGATCTTGCTGTAGTATGGATTCAGGATATACAAATAGAGTTAGAATAAGACCTAGGGGGCATGTCACAGAATATCAATACAATGCTGCACCAGACAGTGATTCAGAGTGTGTAAAATTAGATCTAGAACCTGAAGATTAGTAAAATGGTTGGTCTAAAAGATACATTTCTCATCCTTAGTGAGGGAATGACAGCAATAAAGAACCGGGTGTCTATAAAACGATACATAAGGGACAAGCCTGTAAAATTTGTTAACAAATCTTCCATGTTTTGTAAAGAAGAGAATGGGTACATTGTAAATGCTGAAATATACACAGGAAGGGAACTAAAGTCTACACGAACACACACATCAGCTTGGCATTACCGGCAATGTTGTAAAATGACTGGTTACATCAGCCAATGCTGACAACAAAGGACATGTCACTGTCATGGACCGTTTCTATAACTCTATCATTCTTTTCCAAAATTTATGCACAGGGATGCATACCCTTTCTGTTGAAACTGACCAGCAGGAAATTCTATCCTAAGCAGCTCGCCAGAAAGAAAATATCTCAGCAAGGACAATTTGATTTCATGTGTCGACAAAACATATCATGCTTGGTGTGGCAGGACAAGAAACCTATAAGCTTTATCTCAAATTTCCACGATCCAGTGAGTGTTAGTACAATAAATTGCTGAAACAAGGATGAAACTCAGATTGAGGTACAAATACTCTCTCTTGTGAAAGATAACAATCAATTCATGAGAGGTTGTGATAAAAATGATCAGATCATCAACCTCACCCAAACATGAAGTCACTACAAATGGCTAAGGAGATTCCTTTCTAAGTTCGTATGGGCATGTTATAATGCTTTTGTTCTTCATACGCATTGCAGGCCAAGAACAACATCTGCAAAGCAAAAAACATTCCAACTTTCCATTGATGAAATGTGTCTTTCACTGGTCAGCACATTTGGCACTGCAGTTAAGCCCACGAACATGAACTGTTATGACCTCAAAACATTCGATTAGATTTTTCTGAATCCACTACCGAGTCCTTCACAAACAATACATGTGTTGCATGCTTCACCAAATTCAAGAAGTAGACTACGAATACTTCCCAGTGAAAAGCTCAATTCGTTGTGGGTATTGCCTATTATAATGTTTGAAATAGATGTAGATCTAGATCTAGAATCTAGTTATGATAAGACGGGTCGAACTTGAACACACCTTTTAATGAATTAACTGAATGAAAGTCGACATGAAGTCCGTGGACACACTCACAGTACTGACCCTGACACTGAACTGACATAGATCTATACAAAAAGGAATATGGCAGTATTTGCAGTCGTATGACAAGTACAATTACAAACAAATACGATACGATTACATACTACATTCAAATACAATACAAATAATCCTAGTAACCTAATACACTACATTTCTTCACCCCTTAGATAGACATTATAACTTCAACATTACAAATCAAGTTTATCGAGTATCCTTCCCACGCATACAAATTATCCTAGCGACTTAATACACTACACATATGTTATCTGTTCATCAAGCAAGGGTCAACATACTGACATCCACACAAAGGGGTATTATTCGTGGATCTGGGTGCAATACAAATATCAAGTCAAGTTTACTCATCTTTGTTTTATCACTTCTGCCCAATTGGTGTTATGTTTAATGTGGTAGGGTATGTATGATTTTATAAAAATTTCCTCCAAACACCAGGGACAACATAATGGACAAATGTAGAGGCCCAGGGTTTAAAGGATTAATGGTAGGTAAGTAACAGTAGATTGGCTAGATACAAGGGCCGATACTGACATCACTCTCATTCATTCCATCCTAAAATAAAAAATAATAACAATAGAATAACTGCTGTCCACTAGCACTTATATACATAACAAGTCAACCTCCCCCCACCCCCACCCCCCCAACCTCTTTTTGCTCTGAATATTTTGAAACTGAGGAAATACAGCCTTAATTTTGTGGTATTTAAGTGTTATCAATCAACCAATCTCAATCAGCCCTTTTTTCATATGCACATCCCTCAATCATCTACAGCAACTTGTTGGTCTCAGTTTTTAAGTAGTCAAAATGTTATGCGACAGATAAACATATTTTCATATTAATATACCACACTGGTTCACCAAACCAGAGGCCACAATGGTTTTCTACTTAATGCAGCAACACAGATCACATGTTTAAACTAGAGTGACTAAAATAGCCACCAGCACATCTGTATAATGGTATACCTGATGTAGATGGTCCAGGAACATCGAGAGAGCTTATGCTAGGAATCTCATGCTGGCGAGGTATGCTGTGCGTGTGCTGGGCATTCGCAAACTCCGCACGAGGAACAAAATCTTGGGAAGGTGGAAACTGGTGAGACTGGGTCAGATTGTAATCAAAATTTGAGTTGAACTGGTCTGCAGGGAGCGATGGTGGCGAAGAAGTTGTGTGATATGTTGATGGTACTTGTGTGAAGTGACCCTCAGGGTTGTATGATGATGGAAACATTTGCTGGTGATGGTGCTGATGCTGTTGAAGCTGATTCGGCAGAGGGGTGAAATTGGAAGGATTTTGAAACATGAGATCTTGGTGAGAGTCGTAACTAATGTTAACCGTAGTAGGAGGGTAGTCTTGATAATTTTGCTGGCCAGGAAAACTGGACTGTCCTGGAAAGTTTGTAATATTGGCATCGCTCAGCCGGAAGTCCGGTGGGTACCTGTCTTGAGTCGATAGAGAGGATGAAAAATTTGAGGCGGTATAGGCAGCAAATGGGACTGTTGAGTGATCAGAGGAGTGGCTGATCTGTGTGGGTGTGGCCCCACTGTGCCTGGCAATGCAGGGGGAGGTGCTGGAACTGGTAGGATGGTCCTGGTAAGAAGGTTGAGAAGACAGATGCACCTGAGCCATGTCTGAAGGGTGAGTCTTGGTCTTGAAGCAAGAGTCATCTGGAGTTTCTATCTGTAAAGGTCTATTCTGACCAAAGGAAGGTTTGCCAAAGGAAGTTTGAGCAGCTGATGAGTCTGAGACAAGAACTGGGTCTTGCTGGTTAGCAGATTCTTCCGTGATGTGACGGTACAGAAACTCCATGAGGTCATTGCCCTGACTACGAGGAGATAGCTTGTCATCCTCTTTAGATAATGCGTTTTCCTGTTGATCCGAACTTCCAGGTTTGGTAGATGCAAACAGGTCTGATGGGACAGGTGCGGGCTGGGCTCCTGATAGAGCATTTTGGTCTGTATGCTGTGGAAAGTTCATTTGCGGGGGTGAAGATGACTGAGAAGATTCGAATGATGGTGTAGGCTGGAAAACAGTAGAAGAGTGAAGTTCACAACTCTGGATTGAAGTACCAGGAAAATCGGCCTGGTTCCTCATGAGAATCGTATTCTGCAGCATAGCCTTGGTGTTATCTAAACTGTTTTCACTGACTGTTCCTTGATCAGCAGTGGCTACCTCTAGCTGCTGCTGCTGTGAAAGAATTCTTTTAATCTCAAGCTTCCCCGGATTGATGGTGGATGGAATGGCGATGACGGGGATAAAGTTGGCCTGGGAAATGCTCAACTGATTGGATGGGATAAGGACAGTCCCACCAGAGTTCACTTGACTTGAGCTGAGGCTAATGGACGTTCCGATGGTGACTGCTGTAGTTTTGGCCAAGATCTGCCTCAGTTTGTTAACAGCCGTTGAAGCGGTTATGGACCCACTAGGTTTGATGGAGGAGCCAGATCCCACCAAACTGGACTGTGACCCAAAGCTACCACTTGCACCTGTGGGCTGAGGAGGGGACAAGGAGGGTTGTGGGTGTGGTGGGCTGTTGCTGTTACTGCTGGACTGCTGTCCCTTCTGAGCCGGATTCTGCATGACAGTCCATCTACGTAGTAGCTCCATATCTTGATTGGATAGTGAGACTATTTGGTCTTGAACACCTGATGAAAGAGGAGATAGAGCAATTTGATTATTAGGTCTTAGTCATTAAATGGGAGTAGTAATCTAGGGGCTCCAACATGAATTGACAGGACTCGAAAATGGAAGGGTGCACTTTTCTATAATGGGTAGAGGCACCTCGATCTAAAATCTAGTCTGTGAGTGAATCACAGAGCTGGGTGGGGATGAAGATGAGTTAGAGCATCAGAAGTTATATTGCATTGCACGACAACTTTGGCCAGTGTCGAGATAAGCTCCATAGGCTGTGGACTACAGCACACTGCTCTTGTGTATGATGCAATCACATATGCAACACAGGCCATGTGCTTTAAGTATACAAGTTCAGCTGATTATGCTGCTGTTGATAATGATACAATAATGATGGTGATGATGGTTGACAATTATGATGATGATGATGATGATTGTCATAGTTTTAGCCATACCTTCTTAAAAACGGATACACAGAGTGAGAGAAATGTGTAAACACTGTGATGACATAATCAAAAAGCGTGTCCCCAGAAGGATCTAGAATGGGCTTTTCAGACACAAAAATGTACAGTTTGGTACTTTCGCTGAACATTCCATAGTTTACTTAGCAGTTCTAGAATATTCTCGATCCTTCTAGATTTGGACTTGTAAGGTACAAAAAGGGTGTGGGCAATGTGAAAGAGATCATTGCCTGAAGATCTCTTTGCCTGAGAGCTGCCGTATGGTTATGGTCTACTGATAAGATCTAGATCTAGATTACACGAGCTCTGCATTACCAAAGTTTGATCGCTAGATTTATATTGATTGTTAGATTTACATATTGTGTGAAGTATATTTCTAAACATAGTTTATTAAAGTGTAACTTGTTGTACAAGTGCCTTTAAAATCTTCAAATTCAAAGTATGAGTTAGTTGTGAGTGTCAAAAAACATGCACCCAAATAGATTTTCTACTTTTAGTATCTAGTATAAAACACCATAAGACAGTCTAGTCGACTGATATCAGGCATAATCAGGGGTAGGGGAGTATATCAACAATGTATGAGAAGCAAAGAGACCTATGATGGAGAAACCTGGGCTCTGAGAGAGGGCAAAAACATGCTGCATATAACAGAGACGAGGATGGCTAGATGGGGTGGTTCTGTCTGAGTACAGGACAAATCTCTCGATCTATTCTAGTGTGTAGATCTAGGCTAGATAAATCTGAAGACTAGATATTTAGATCTAGACCTCTAGATCTAGATGATCTGGAGCATGCATTCTGGCATTTACCATCAATCAAGAAAATGATAGTTAACTCGCGAAATGTGTCTATGGGTCCATTAAAAATTGTCTCGATGAAGTCGTCTGTAGGCCAAAAACAGTTTTTTTGCGCCACTGAAGTGACACTGAAATCAATGTCATTTGTCCCCCAAATGGATTTTGGCAAGTTGGCAGCTCTGGAACAAGTGCACATAAACGTGTTGAATGCTAGGTAGCCTAAGTAGGAATAAGAATCTAATCTACTAGGCTAGATCTCTTTAGGCCTTCGGAAAATCAATAATGCAGTGTTTTTGCCATGTTCTTTTTCTTTCTTTAAAAAAAATCAGCGAGGCTTCATTGTGTCAAGTTCGCAGAGACTTCAAGGTTTTCGAGGCAAAATAGATCTAGATCTAAATAATCTAGATCTAGATCCATCCTTTTTTGCGAGTGAAATTCACGCAGTTTTCGAGGAGTTCAAGGCATAGTTCAAGGATTTTCGAGGAGGCGCGGACACCCTGATTTACACTCTCAAGTATAAGATGCCGGCTTTATGGAATGTTTCATGGTTCATGCTCAATGCGGGATTGCAGGATCACAAGCGCGTTTCCGGGATGATTCACTGGGCAAAGAAACCGGAAGCGGAATCCAAGGTTTTGGAGTCTTTCTCAGAATGACCCGGAAGAAAAGTATCGCTGAGAATATATTCACCGGGTGGAACTGTATAATTTTCACCTAATTGTTAATTTTACAGCATCAAATGAATCAAGTCGGAACTGGTTTTATCATCATCAGTATTTCAGCGTCTGTCCTGATTTGCAGGAGTCTACATGTTGAAAATATTGATTTCCTTGGAGACAACTGTTCAATGTTGAGTGTACGTTGAATGAAGAGTCTCTTTGTTTCACTTTATTACTTTAATCCCCCGATTTCCGAGTTAAAAACTGTGCAGAATCATACCAATCATAGATTCTTCATTTTCCTTGCACTTATTTTAGGTGTTCTATAACAATCAGCGTTAACTCCACTGTCAAAATGAAGAAAAACAAGTTGTAGCATCACCTAAGTAGTTTAGAGCCTCTTCATTACACGTTTCAAATTGTTTGTTTTCATAACAATATTCCTTACCCTTTTTATCTTTTGTCTTTTTTATTTTGCTATTTGCTCGTTCTTTCTTTTTTCTCCTCTTCTCCTCTCGCTCCTTCTGTCTTTGGGCTGCCGTCACGGGGCGCAATTTGTCCCCGTCATCTCCTTGAGATTCTGTAAATCATAAATAACATGATTTAATTAAATGATTTCACAACATCATGAACAGCAGTTTTTTTACTTAATGAGAGGTAAATGCCACAAACAGCCCCTCCCCTAATTTTTTCTCTTCCACAAGTGTCTCACACATGGATGATCAATTACAATTACTCAGGCTCTAATCCTTCATAGCAGTTAGAAGAATATTATATATATTGTTCAGCTTTGAGGAAAAGGATAAGAACATTGTAAAAGTAATAGTGAAAAAAATTTCACGGCATCAGAAATTTCTGTTTTCTCTTGAAAATTTATTTTAGAAATATCCTGGTGAGAAAAGATGATAGGAACAGGATCCAAAATATAAGATTACAGCAGAGGAAGAGTGTCTTCAGCAGAACAGGCTTGTTGTAAGTAGTAAGAACAAAGAGGAAGACACTGAAGTAAAAGATATTAAAATAAAGACAAAAAATAAAATAGGGACAGAAATGTTAAAGTACAGCTTCAAACAAACTTGAAGGATAAAAATCTAAGTAGAGTTAAGAAGGCTACTGCAAATGATATCATCTGGCGCATGCTAAAAAAGGGGTTATGAGTTAGTACAGTGAGTTAAAATGAAAAGACCAAAGGTCCTAGAAGCAGAAAGGAAACATGGTGGTGAAATGAAAATGTTAAGAAAGTGCAGACATAACACTAAAATGACAAAGTCATGGGGAGTGGTTCAAATCCAAAGGTACAAGGATCAAAATGAAAAAGAAAGTTAATCTAGCTACAACAGAAGTGAAGAAAACAGTGTGGCATTCAAACATGTAAAGATAAAGAAAACTGAAAAAAAAAACCTTGGACAGAAAAGATGGAATAAATCAAGTGTTCAAAATATCAAAACAAAAGGGTAGAGAATGCAATGGCATGAGAGGAAATTGCATTAAAATTAGCCGAGGAGAACTTAAGACTGATACCAGGGAAAGGAAGAACATTTAGAAGAATAACATGAATAACTTACATACTGTAGAAAATGAACAGGATAACACACTGAGACTGCTACGGTTAAGGGAGACTTTCAAGAGGATATAGTACAACTCAGAGAGTCCTTCAGGGATTGCCTGAGAAATGTTTTATGTTTGAGCAAGATAGGCATTACATGGATGACTATTGTGTAAATAAAATTATTGGATGAAAATAAGGTACTGACAGATTGGAAAAAGAGTATGCTCATCCCGATATGTAAAGATAAGTGGAAACATTAGAACTTTCTTCCTACAAGGATATTAAATTTCTAAAACAAGGACTAAATTAATAAAAAGATTTCTGGGAAATCAGAGGGAGGTCTATGAATTATAGGTAAGCAGTAAAATGATTTACGGTGGAGAGCCTTTGGCTCTGAGACAGGGTCTCCAAGACATACTAGACAGAAAAGTGAAAAGAATGGCTAGGTGGATCACTGGAGTGGCACTGTCTAAGAACAGGATGAATAGGGATATAAGGGGTTTCTGGGAATTGGTGAGGTAGGATATGTACTCAGATAAGATATGGATGACTGGATAAAGAAATTCCCTAACTTGATAGTTGAGGGATTGAGGCCAAAAGCAAGACATAAATTAATGTAGAACAAATTGCTAGAGCGAGCTATATGAACGTATGTGGTTTAAGTGTGAAGGATGCAATGGGTAATATTTTGCCACATTTATAGTTTTGCAATAATGCAATAGTTGGCATCTTGGGCTAAAACATTTTCAGGAAAAAGAGTGTAACATTTTAATTGATGGATTGATGTGCCCCTTGGACTATTTGGCCATGTAATTTTACATTGGTTTTGCAACATATTTCATTATCTCTTATCAGTGCGAGCTCCCACAATGATGGGATTTAAAAAATGAAATAATCATGCAGTCAAAATATTAATCAGTGAATATCATCCACTCCTCTATGCATTACATTGAATAACCATATGATTTAACTCATTAGGAATACAAGGATAAATCTTGATTGCATGAAGGCTTCCTCATACCTGCTCTTTGCCTCCGCTGAGTTGCATTCATCAAAGCCTGTTTCACTAGAGCTTTGGTGTCCTCTGATAGCGTGTTCATAATTTTTTTCTCTGATTGAGGGGTGGGTTTGGTGTCCTCTTTCTCAACTGGTTTCTCCCTCTTTTCCTGATTAGGCTCTGCTTGATCAAGTGTGTGTATGTCCATAGCCCTTCCATCATGTGACTGTGCACTAAGCATCTCTATATCAGCAGATGGTGCCGCCAAAAGGCCTTGAATATCGACAGACACAGACACAGCTTTGCTGTTTTCTGCGGCCAAAGTTGATTTGGACACCGCCTCTCCTAGGTTGTTATCAAAGTCTGTCTTGAAATCTTTGTTGAAAGAGAGGAGAGACAGTAAATTTAGGTAACAGAGCACAACTATTCTATTGAGACATTTTATATCCACATCCCTGAAAACAATATGAAATAATGTTTTAATTTATGGAAGTTGTTAGGCACGTGTACGCCCGCATATAACTGAATTGTTATGGGCACATATTTTCAAGGTCAAGGTCATTCCCCGCTTTACTTCATCAGTAAAGAGATTGAGACTCGTAAATACAGGTATTATGGATGATACCTTGAGATCCAGACCGTCTCTAGATCTAGATATTGGAAACGTTGTCACTACTCTAAATGGCTTAAGCGAGGCTATTGAAGACTATGGTAAAAAGAATTTCTGCAGTTCCGTCAAAGAAGACTCCCGAAAGGTAGGTTTAAATCTAATCTTACTCTTATTTAGTCTTGTGTTTGTTTCACTTTGCTCGCCTTATAATCTATCGGTCTCCTCGAATCTACCTAAAAATGCAAGCAAGGTGAAAACAAAGACTAACTAAGAGTAAGAATAGATCTAAATGTACCTTTCGGGAGTCTCCTTTAACGAAACTAGAAATTCTGTTTACCAGTCTTCAGTAGCTTCGCTTAACTCATTTAGAGAAGTGAAAACTTTTCCAATATCTTGATCTAGAGACAGTCTGGATCTCGTGGTAAAATCCATTTTTTCACGAGTCTCAATCTCTTTACTGATGAAGTGACCTTGACCATGAAATAAATACAAGTACATGCCCCTAGCAATTCAGTGTTATGCGGATGTATGCATGCCTAACAACTTCCTTAATCTATTTACAATTATATTAATATTGGGTGTCCTTTTTGTTGACATTTAGTATGGCTGTTAGTTTTCCAAATTATTATGATCAGGTTAAGAACATGAACAAAATAAGTATTTGTTTATCCTCCCATTTTCTTTCCTCCATTAAAATCTGTTCTGTATCCCTCCAAAGATAACATGCACAAGTATATATGGCATTCACTACAACCTAAACTAAGCAACATTGGTTGCAGTAAGTACCAAGGGGACATTATCCACAACCAGTACTAAAGGGACACCATCAATTACAATGATTACTAAGGGGATGGGAGGCCATCAGTTATAATAAGTACCAAGGGAACCCAATCTACTATAACAAAAGTACCCAGCGGGGTCCAGACACTACAAGCTTTTACAAAGGTACACCTTCAGCTATAACAAGTACAAAGTCACTGCAATAAGTTCCTATTACCAAGGGGATACCATTCACTACTAACAATATCAAGGGGACATAACCCACTAAAATCATCACCAAGGGGATACTATCAACTAAGACTAGTACAAAGAGGGAGCCATCTCTATATCAAGAGAAGGCCAACCAATGCAAAGAGAAAATCATGTTGTAAGAACCTCCAGTCCCTGAGAATTGATCCTGAGTTGAATGACCCCTGTCAAAGTGAGAAAAAGTTGCCTGTTTGTCTTCAGACTTTGGTACTGGACGCAGTAGGGCAGAAAAACTGAGAGATGGTGGCTTGGAATGGTGGAAGTCCTGAATTTCTTTCATAATGACATCACGGAGCAGAGCTTTGTCCATATCCTGCCACAATCAGGGAATAAATTTAAAAAAAATAAAACAGGGCAACTGTGAGAAATTAAAAACTGTACCAATGGAATGCATTCATTACCCTCTCAACGGTCAATTCATTATTTATGCCACAGTTCTCAACAAAAGAATTTATGAAAAGGTATTTAAAGCATTATTGGGGAGTGGGGGGGGGGGGGGGATGGGAGTAAAACTACATATATATAAACCTTGTTGTTGATATAACGTTATGGGGGTGACAATGACCACTAATGCATTTAGAAAGATCTTTAAGGTAACGGGCTGGGGGAAGATGGGGAAGTTACCTCCTTCTCGAAGTCAAAGTTGAATGGGGGCACACAGATAGGCTCGTCGTCCGGATCATGGTAGTTGTTAAGAAGGCGATGGGATAGTGCCCTGTTCACAGTGATGCGGTCAGATGGATTAATCACTAACATTTTACTCAGCAGGTCCACAGATTTCTTGTTGGCCTTTGGAAACAGTTTGTCCCACGCCACAGGCTCTTTCTTCCCAAAACCTGAGCAGATAAATAAACAATTCGCAGTATATGATTATACCTGTAGGTGTGTAACCTAAGACAGGAAACAACAGAAAATGCATCTTCACATG
>JAUEKS010175061.1:0-14105 GCA_031762815.1 Tylodina fungina
CTATACTAGATCTACAGGTTTGTAGGTCATATTCATTACTGCCTAGCCAAAGAGTCAGCTGTGGCTGACTTGACTTCAAAAAGCAAGTTCTTGAATGTTGCAGTGTGGCTATTCTGGAAAGATTTATGTAGATTTCTAGATCTACATATATTCTACATATAGACAGTAGGTCCAGGCTAAAATATCTCTAGATCTAGAGGAGTCTAGATTCTATATCTATAGGCCTATCTATTTCTGTACATGTATGTGTATCTGTACGTCAAATAGCCTAGTTAGAACCTAGCAAGTAGATCCAGACATACAGATCATCTAGATTAGGCCTAGGCTAGATCTATAACCTTCAGATCTATAACAACAATCTCTAGATCTAGATATAGATCAGATATCTAGATCAAGCTACACGTTGAAAGTTCATTTCACAATCTATATCTATCGTAATATCGTATTTTTCATTCACTGAATATTTTTTTAATTTGACGAAATAGATGGGTAACGAGTGAAAAACCTGATAGTCACAACTATAGATGGAAAAATAAATAACATCCTTACTGTATAGAAGTGGAACTAGGCTATATTCTTTTCCTAATACAGTTGTGTTTTTCCATAGATCATTTCATAAAGAACTAACTGAAAGCTTGAAAAAAGCGTACAATTCAACAAAAAGTCATAAAAACGCACGAGGCATCGAAATACATACAAATATGTAATTTTAGCGTACAGTTGGCAGCTGTGGAACGGTAGTCTTTATAGCTTAAGGAAAAAGAAATTCTCTTAACATGAAACAATCCGCAATCTCAACGCCGCAGTGGTCAGCAGCCCATGCACCTGCAAGAATGCATTGCCGGCTGTAGCTGGCAAACTTTCCCTCCAGTTCAACATGTAATATTCTCCACTGTCAGTCAGGTCAGGGATAATTTTCTTTTCAGGGATAATTTTCTTTCTACTGGTACCATGTAAATCAGTACTACCTGTTGCCTGGCATGATTAACAATGGCACTATTTGTCATAAAATCCTGAGTGCGACTGATCCATCCACAAAAACTTAAATTTCAGCCTCATGAATCAGAAATGTTATGCTGTCTATCCACTATCTGTCAGGCAGGGGACCATTTCCTTACAAATGGTACCATATAACTCAATACTACCTGTTGCATGGCTGTGCTTCAACAACAGAGAATAGTGAGACACACAGCCAAAGTGTTGTCAAATCCAACATTTGTGAAGGTGAAAGTCGAGGCATGTGAAGTCTATAACATCTGGTTGGTGCAGGAGAGCATTTGATCATGAAACTTTGCTTCAAAACAATGAAGAGAAAGCCTTAGTGGATTCTCAGGCTAATCTAAACATCAGGGACAACCGCAGAAAAACTTACATAAAATGGAGGAATTGTGCTTTGTCCCATAATGTACTGTCCCATCAAAGGAACCCCAGGAGGTAAGTTTGGAGGTGCTTTACCTGGGAGAAAAGAGATGTAAGTCAGTTACCATCTAATTTCACTATGTACCCCATTACGCTAAAATCACTCTCTGACTAAAAACAAAATTACCCATATAAATGCTCACTACCTGACAGTTAGGGGTTAACAAGTAAATTATATAGTTAAAAAATTGAACAATCCACAATCCTACTGCTTTTAAGATTGTAAAGGAGGAAAGCAGAAGGAAAGAACTACAGGGGGTTGGCATGAATCTGTCGACCTGAGCTAAGACTGTTATGGATGGATGTCATTAAAAAATATGATAGACCTATTATGGACCAATGTCATTGTAGAATATGATAAAACTATACTTGTGGTAAGGGACCCACTACCCTTGAGAAGCAAAGCTGAAGGCTAGTACAGAATTGGAAGAGACAAAGCCTTCAAGCCAAGAATGAATTAGAAATATTTACTATACTTAAAAGATTGCACATACACTTATATTAATGGTTCAGAAAGTACTACCTATATTACGTAACAAAAGGGTAACTGCTAAATTCAGTGAGAATGAATATGCATGAGAAGTAAAATGACTTATGAGGAAGACGCCTGGGCTCACAGGCAGGACCTCGAGGACATGCTGGACAGAACAAAGATGAGGAAGGCTACGTAGATGTTTGTGGTAACACTGCCGAGCACAGGACAAATAAAGACATATAAGATTTTCTAGGAATTGGCTGGATAGGCAAGGCAGTCTGCCAGTCTATGCTAAAATGGTTGGGACATCTACTTAGAGATGATACTGATGACTCAAACTGAAAATGTGCAGACTTGGAAGTTATGAGGATGGGACCGAGAGGGAGACCAAAACTGACATGGAATGAATTAGTTAGAGCAAGATATGAAGTTGTCAAGTTTAAGTGAAGAGGATGCAGTGGACAGGGACAGATGGCACCTCAGGCCAAACCCTGTAAATTAGGGAAAATGGCCATTAAATATCACACAAATGACTTTTTTACATATTACTCCAGCAACCTCTAACAAAATTAATGGACTGGACTATTTTTTTTATAGATCATGAGATCTGTTCAGGGGAAATGAAATCAAGCAGGATAAGACAAAAGCTATTTATCAACTGACATTCATCTCAAAGTTAACACATTCCATTTGCTCTAGCTTTCATGTCCCAACACAACAATCATTCATGGTTTTGTTTGTTTTTTGAACACTTCATAACACATGATACCACAGGTTGATGAAAAGGAAATGAAGCTATCTCTGATGTTGAAATCACATTCCAGTCAGCAAACTCAAAATGGTCTACAATCTTACTGGTTGATGGCATTGACGCTATCCGTGAAGTTGATGTGATGGATGTAGCTGTGGAAGTGGATGAGATGGTTGTGGTACCAGTAGAAAGTGAAGCTGTACTTGTTGCGGACGGCAAACTCAAGGACGAAGAGACTGTGGTTGATGAAGTGCTCGAATGCTCATACTGAAAAATAAAAAAAATAGATCCTTGGTCGATATGAAAATTCTTTTTCCTGTTTAAAAATACTCATCCGTGGTTCGATCTGAATAGTGAGGAATTTAATGCTTTAAACTTTAAACCCTGACGGAGACTGGCTATAAACTAAGAAGTCATGTGTGTAATTTATGCAAATTAATAACACCTACTTGGTTGATGAGAATCAATGAGTAGGCGCCTGACACTGCCCTGGCAAAACGTCAAACCTCTACCATTATTTCCTATCTAACACGGCATTGTTGACCCTTGCTCCCTGCCCATAGTGTGGGCAAGGAGGGAGGATTAGGGTTATGAAAGGCATCCAGCTGTTAAACTATATTGCTGAAATTTGAATGAATGAATAATCGCTGTCACGACCCCTGCAAAAGGAATAAGCCGAAAAAAGATGCAAGTAAAGACATTCAGAATATAATAATCTTGATTGATGTCATAAAACCATACGAGTAAAAGCTTTGCTCCAAAGCAGATGTGAAAGAGACTTCTTTAGGGTTAAATGAATGAATGAATGAATGAATGAATGACTTGAGTTTTACACCCCTTTTCCAACTTAAGGTTATATCAGAGGTGGGATCTACGTTTTAAACGCCCATCTCCGATAGGACAAGGTGGCTCCACATGAGCCGTGGGCCAGAGAAAACTGAAAAAAATCTTAAATGAACCCGGGCTCGAACCCGCGACCATCTTCTGAGGCGAGTGTCTTACCACTACACCAGAGACACCCCTGTCACATATGCCTGACACTCATAATAAATAACTGCCACTACGAAGTACCCGCCGGGGGGAGGGGCGCTGTGACCGAGCGGATAGGGTTTTGGACTGCGGGCTGAAAGGTACCAGGTTCGAGGCCCACCAGTGGCACATGTGTTTTTTCCTTAAGGAAGAAAATTTACCCTTATGCTTCAATCAACCCAGGTGAAAATGGGTACAGCTTCGGCTGGAAAAGTATTTTGCGATAGACTAGTATCCTATCCAGAAAGTGATGGATAAAATCTGTCACTGTCCGCTTCATACTACGGAAACCGGGATAAGCTCCGGCTCTATGAGCCGAATAGCTTGGAAGGACTACTACAAAGTACCTGCCAAGTAAAACCAACTTATTGGTGTTGACGGTACAGGAGATAATGTTATCCGTACCTATTTTATAAAGGATCCATTTTATGCAATACAAGATTCCATATTCCTGAGTTCAAAATACTGATATTCTTGATGCTTAATGAGAATTCAATTTTTTTCAGTAATTTGCAAGAAAAATCATAATAGATCAAGGAAGCACGGAGACTGTCACAGATATGAACATGATGAAATCATTCTACTTCACGGTTTTCATAATTTCATGATTAAGATACATAAGGCGGCGCGCTTTTCCTGTGTGGGTAACGTTAAAGTCATTCACAGGACACAGTCATTCTTTAAAACATTATAAAAACACTGTGTAACTTTTCTTTTCTTCACCGCGTGTTCCACCATAACTCAACCAAGAAGCTAGAGCTATTTTCATTATGACAAAGATTTATCTTATTCTCTTATCTTACACTCAATTTCCAATGCTAATTCAATGTGAAACCACAACTCTGAGCATAATGCTAGGACCATTAATACATTAATTAAAATAAGAAATATACATGTGACCAACAATGAGATGTTTGACACACCCTTTTCAACACATTTAAGGTTATATAAGAGGTGAGAACCACGTTTTAAACGTCCGTCTCCGATAGCACAAGGCGACTTCATATTATTATGAGCCAGGGCCAGAGAAAACTGAAAAAAATCTTGGGTGAACCTAGAGACCCCCGACCAATAACGACATCAGCTTGCACGTGCAAAATTTCTTTGAATGAAGATATCCACTTCCTGTGACAAAGACTTTCAATTGGGAGTAAAAAGTCCTACAATCATTGCAGAGCTGCCTACCCTCTACACCCCTTAAGAGGGGTCACAAGACTGAAAAAGAGGAATTTAAGGTAAAAAAGTGGAATCAAGATAATGTACTGATAGTTTTATCGATGACAATTACATCAATCAATTTGTAGTTCAGTTGCAAGCATAGGCATAGATCTACTTGTTCCAGGGTTTCCTTTTTGAGTTTATAGTATGGCTAGATTTAAGAATTCAGACCTAGAATCTATTTTTATAGATCTAGATCTAGAGTCTAGAATCCAGATTACTGATCTTCTATCGCAGATCACAACATATATATCTAGATCTAGATCTATCTAGAAACCAAGATTCAAGATCCAGATCTAGAAATCTAAATTTAGATCTAATCTTAGATCTAGAGTCAAGAGTTTAGATATATTATCTGTATAATCTAGATTATATAGATATTCTAATCTAGATCTAGATACAGATTTAGATCGAGATCGAGATCTAGAATTTAGATTCTAGATGGACTCTAGATCTAGATTCTATCTAGATATCTAGAATCTATACATTGGCAAATAATTTAAAAACACTAAGACTTGAATGATTAAATACCACTGTAAACACGGACACTGCACTGAATGAAGAATCTTTCAACTAAACAATCATGATTAGGTTAATGAAAATGTCCAGTGGCGTGAACATGTGGAGTGACGGAAAGGCGATTGTTCTAGTTCTAGTAAAGTAGGTCTATTGAATGTGGCGGGACGGGATGTTGTGATGGAGGGTCAAAGGCTATGTGACCCTCAACCTCCCCGGAGGTTATTGACCAGAAAACAGTGATACAGGTATGCCTTTATGCATTTACCGAATATAACTGACCGTGATCACCGACATTACCGGAAAAGACCAGTGAACACAATGTAGCCGTGACATCGGCAAAATGCGGAATATTAGACAAGTGTGCGGAATCGTGGAAGGCACGACCATTCCGCAAAATACGAAAGGGTAGGCAGCTCTGCGAGAGTGCAGAAAACTTGTCTAAGAATCGTAACTAGCCGCACCAGCGTGACCAGAATAGATAATCTGGCATACTGAAATGTAATTTATAATTTTCTCTAAATTGAAAAGCACACTGACTGGGGAAAACGTGCCAAAAAGAGGCGGCTGGGAACAAACCAAAGGTCCAGTGAAATGAGAAGACAGAGAATGGTGTGGGATAGGCAGATCAAGAATCCCGAGAGAGGCATGACCTGGAAGGTACAATCAGACTATTATTCTTAGAAATACATGCATGACTAGAGTAAAGTTTTAAAACTGCATCGAAATTTAGATCTCGATTATATATCATGGTGACCAACAGCTGTAATGAAGTGAATGTCTGACCTAATCCCTACACTTAATTTGCTTTATTGCTTAATTCTCGACATTTTCCTTAACCTGCAGTGAACCTCTGTCTGTCTCTCCTTCTATCTGAACACGTGTGCGTGTAGGTATGTTAGTGTCCACGCAGGTGTGTGTGTTATATTGATCTTTACAAATTACAGAGCAACCAACTGACAGTTCCACTCATACAAGGGCATTGATATTTTTCTGGCAAAACAAATATGAAAAAAATTGGAAAGGTGAATTTGTAACCAAATTATAAATTGGAATTACTATAATTTATATTATAAATATAACATTAATCACATTTATTAATTCTGGAAAGGGATAAGCGCAGGTTAACCATTGTGATTAGCGACAAAAGCCAAAAAAGAGGGAGGGTTATGACTATGATTTTACTATCTTTTTCAAAATTTATATATCTGCACAAATGGTAACTCTCTTACCTGCGATTGCTGGTGGGCATCCAGTGACGAAGTGTCTTTTAGTGTCATTTTGGAAAGGCTTTCTCCCAATTTGTTGGCCAGAGAAGATGGCTGCAATGGCACAGGTGAAGTATTAAAGCTTTGAGAACTGTAGTTAGAACTGGTCTGGGAGGTGCTGGGTTTTAAGGAAGAAGACTGGGGTGCCGTTGGGAATGCTACTGCACTACTGGACTGCGTGCTGACAGTGACACCGGTCTGACTGTCTCGAGAGTGGTACGAGCCTGCAGAAGGTGACTGGTACGTGTTTGACGGAGAAGAGTATGAGGAACCATTGGACTGCGTGGATACTGGGTACAGTGAGCTGTTTTGCCCTCCAGTTTGATTCGATGAAGGGAAGTTTGATTGAGATGAAGAGTGAGAAGAGAACGAGGCATTGTTCTGATAGCCAGGGTAAGGCGCCTGCCCACCCGAGGAGTAAGCGTTCTGACTTCCGGAGGAATACTGTGATTGGTGGTTTGCATGAGCCATTGAAGAGTGCTGGTTGGGTGATCCTCCAGATGCAAACTGATTTGGGCTCGATGAGTATGGGGTCTGTGCATTGTTAAACTGGGGAGGTTGACCTGAAGGAGGAAATTGTGTCGCACTGGGTGGGGCAGGGTACTGGCCCTGGCCTGATGGTGTATATCCTCCCTGACTAGCTGGGTACTGACCAGGAAAGGAAGAGCCTTGTGGTGGCTGTGAGTTTGTCGTATGAGTGTATGACTGGGTCTGCGGAATACTTGAAGCTTTTTGATGACTTTGGTAAGAAGAATAGCCATTCGCAGCTGAGTAATTGTTCCCAATATTAGAAGTATCATTCTTGTTTGATGGAATCGACCCTGAAAAAATAAAGAAAAGAAAAAAACTTGAAATGATGCTGAAAAGGAATTTAAGAACTACTATCCACCCACTTGCAAAGCTACTGAAACGGCAAAAGAGGAAGCTTTAAATTAAGACTTCAATATAAAATCATACATTCTTAAATTTATTTACACCATATTTTACCCTCTAGAAATTCCTAAAACAAAACAATGAGCATGTCATGTGTGAATAATAATAGCTGTATGTCACACAGGTCCATACCTACCATGGGTGCCAGCAAAAAAAAATTTCCCAGCCCTGAAATAGCAAGTTTAGAATTTTCCCAGCCCTGAAAAGGAAATGTGATGAAAATGAAAGTAAATTTCAATCCTTGCCTTCCATTATTCTGTGTCTCGGATACCCATTTGGTGGCCTCTTACAAAACTTAATGATACATGCTTGGAGTTGAACAGTGGCTAAGTGTTGTAATACCATTCTTGTCCTTCTGGGGAAATCGTCAAAACGGAATTTTGGCTAGAAACTGCCATATCGGCAGGCCTGGTCACACGAAGGGGAAAACGGAATTACGTTTCCGGACTGAAAAACGGAAATAGCGCTGGTTGTGGTCACACGAATCAGTTTCCTGACCAAAGTCAGTATTTTCCTATTTTCGCTCCAGTTTTCGGGAGGAATTTCGAAAGAGGGTGAATCCTATTTTCATTCCTGAATTCACTCACGTGATCTCTCGGCGACCAATGGCGGCCAAAGCTTGTGTCGACTCAAGCTTAATATTTTGTATAACACTCAAACGGGAAGTTATATTTCCAAAATCGCATATTAATTCAATCTATCTAATTGAGCTTATTCCTTCTACATGAAAAGAGGTAGTGTCTGACATTTCTATTCGCTATCCTACTCGTCGCCATCTTGGCCTAGGCTAGACGTCAAGATCCGAGCGGGTTACACAAAGCAGCTGATCCCCACAGCGGCAAAGAATGGTGGCCAAAACTTGTGTCAACTCGTGCTTAAGAGATCTATTTCGTATAATACTCGAACGGGAAGTTATATTTCCAAAATCGTATATTCATTCAAACCATCTAATTGAAAGTATTCCTTCTACATGAAAACGGGCAGCGTCTGACATTGACATTTCTATTCGTTGTCCTACTCATAGTCATCTTGACCTAGATCTAGACGTGAAGAGTCCGAGCGGGTTTCACAAAGCGAAAACGGCTGATCTCGCGATCCCTCCGCAGCGTCAAACAATGCGTCCGAAGCTTGTGTCGATTCGTGCTTAATATTTCATATAATACTCGAACGGGAAGTTATATTTCCAAAATTGCATATTAATTCAACCTGTCTAGATCTAGATCTAATTGAACTTATGGCATGTACTTCTATATAAAAAAGGGCAGTGTCTGACATTTGTATTCGCTGTTCTACTCCTAGATCTAAATTATAGACATCAAGATCCGAGATGTTTTACTCATGTAAAAAATAAATGTATCGCTCCGATAAACATATCCGTGTGACCACGAGGTAGAAAACTGACGGAGAGGAAACAAAAAGAATCTGTTGGGTTTTTTTCTTCCTTTCTCACCGAAATCACTATCAGGAAAGCGGTTTCCCCTCTCATGTGACCAGACCGAAACCTAGGCCTAGCCGAGGCCGCCTAATCCAATTATATCGTATCGAAGCATCATTCAAAGAAGGCTTGAACAAGTAACGATTCCTATTATTGGTGTATTCACCCATTGATTCCCCGCGTCGGTGAGGTATTCGAGTCTTACGGTAAGAAGCGTGACAAAAATGTCTTCGATTTTGTACAACTTTCGAGCATCATGAATTCACAGTGGTGGGTAGGCCGATGGAGTTTTGCCATCGCCGGTCGATCGTATGCGAACATTTGCCGGAAAACTGGCACCCATGATACCTACTAGATATATGGTTGGTGTCAGAAATTTAGTACTTTGCTCTCACTAAACACGATTTCCTAAGCCAACTACTAAACTCTAAACTCTGTTGAATTTTTCAAATGTTTAAATCTGGTGCATTAGCGCCAAATTCTGAGTAGTGTGGGGTTCTTTTATAGCGGAAACCAGTCTGAATTGAATATAGAGCCTACTCTAAGTAGCACCTTCCTTCAGTAGCGCCGTATTCATGACAGCCCTTCTGTATTCGTTTCTACCTTGTGCTATCTTCGCAATAGTTGCCAAATCTGCATTCTGGTCCTTTCAATGTCAGACGATTTTGGTATTAAGAAAATGGTCCCTTGTGCTCCTTCCCCATTGAAAACCCACCCCGACTGAATTTATTTCTTCACTTATCATATAGCATAATCTTTTAAGAAGAATCTTGAGCATAATCTAGCTGGCATGACTGATGAGGGCTACTACTCTGTAATTGGTGTGTAGTTTGATATCTACTTTTTAAGGAAGTGGGTTGCATAGTTACTGTCTCTAGGAAGTTGGCCAAGTGCCACTACTCCACACTTCTTATACTTGTGATAAATTTTGATGCTTTTTTCACTTCCTTCTAAAATCAATTCTGTTGAAAGATAGTAATAAACAGGTGACTTCCAGTTCTGTATCGACCATCGCACTTCGTCTAACAGTGGTTTGGGTCATTTCCATCTAGTGGTTCATCGATATTGATTCCATCCCCATTCAGCGTTTTGTCACACATCCTGGCAATATTCTTTTCTCCCATTAAGTATTTCTTCATTTTCCACCAGTCTTTCCATTTTTGTCTTTTATTGCTGTTACATGGAGTACAAGTTTGAAGTCTGGTCATCACTTATATTGTCTGAAAGTCTCTTCATTCCTCTCTTTTCAAAAGCTTCCTCAATTTTGAGGCAACTTTAATGTGTGAATGATCTTATCCTGCCTTATTATCTTGTGTATTCCTTAGGACTGTACTACGTAATTGGCATTTTGTGGATTTCTGCAGCCACCCTTTATCTTCCTTCTTTCCTCAATTGCTTTTAAAGTTTACCCATGGTTCATTTTTGTATCTTTTACATGGGACTTATTCTCTTGCAGTTTCCAGAAGATATTTTTCTTAGATTCGACTTGAAGACGTCCTTGAGAAGTCAGAGAGGTGAGTCGTAGTCTATACCCTAAAGTGTTTTGGCACATTTGTTAACTTTCTACCTCCCTTTTCTGTACAAGGATATAGTCTTGTTTTTTTTATTAATCCACCTGGACTTGTCCAGGTGAATATTCTTTTATGCCTTTTAAACATACTGTTACTGATGAGTTTGATTTTGTTGCAGAAGTCCATTAGTCTTTTTCCATCCATTTGTTTCTGTCCCAAGCAATTTTGACCTTCCACATGATTTTCTTCTTTTGTCCTTTCTGCTCCCAATTTTGCATGGAAGTCTCCCATCACACAGAATATGGCCTTAAATTCCCTGAGGAAATAATCCACTTTAACAACTCACCTGAACTGAGATTCTGATTACTTTGTCCTGGACGCTGTGATGTCATCATAGGACTGGACTTCCGCTCCAGTTGAGAGGTTGGGAAGGGGATTGATTCAGATCCACTCATCTGTAAATGAAATTTTTTAGCCGAATTACTTCATCTATTATCTCATACACAGGGGTCACAACTCAAAATTTTCCAAGCCACTGAAAATTTTGCGGACAACGATGACGTAAAAAATATGAATCAACTGAGGAGCTTAAAGTCAAATAGCATACATATTAGATCTATATTACTTACAGAAAACTACATGTAAATAGACAAACATAAAAGAGCTACCCTACCCCCTACTAGTCTATTCCTTTTTATCTGCTGAAATTTCTCAAGAGCCCATATTGTATATCCACACAATATTTACACAGGAAAGCTATCTATATCTAGTATAGTCTAGATCTAGATCTAAATTTTCTAGACTAGAAAATCTAGATTCTAGATTAGCCATCTAACGATCTAGACCTAGAAATCTTGATCTAGATCTAGATAGACTACATGTATCTAGATCTATCTAGACTCTACTCGTAAATTCTAAATATCGATATAGATATCTAGATCTAAAAAGATCTAGATATCTAGATCTATAGATCAACTACAAAAACAAACACATCTGAATTCCAGCTTGTCAAATTATGCAGTGAACGTGAATGCACAAAATGGTAGATCCGATAAAATATCCAACTAAAAATCACATTCACATTGAAGCTCTTGCTCTAGATATATTGTTTGTTCCTGAGAGTGGAGTGAATATGGAGATGGTTCAATTTCCCGCGAGAAGTCACGTGGCTAATGCGGATGGAAACAAAGCAAAGACTAGGCTAGGCCTAGCCTAGGCCTAAACTTACCTTAGGCCTAGGCTTAACGTATTGAGGGAAAGCCAATCAAATAACTAGAATTGTTCGGTCTTTGTTTCATTCATAAAATTATTCTCCGTTGAAGGTTAAGACAGGACTAGGCCTAGATCTAGGCTTAATCATTCATGCCTTCTACCGACAATTTTCGTAGTCCTGTAATCGGACATTTCCGAATTGATTACGGAATTTCCGTAATGGTAGGGAGGTCTGTACTGTATACGTAAAACGAAACCGACGAAACCGAACCACGAAATGCAGAACAAAATGACAGCGGGTTTCTGCGGACGCGCTAAAGAACCGCGGACGTGGATTTCCACGAACGCGACCTGAACCGCGGAATTCCGCGAACCCGCGGAAAATTGTGACCCCTGTATTAAGTTGAACTGGCACGACAGGGTTCATAGAGCACCTAATAACTGTTTTACTTCAGCAAGATGAATAGATTTTGTTCACACCTTGTTCTGCTCTCGATCCAAACTTTGGGATTCGTTTTTCGGTGGAGATGTAGTGTACACAGAGTTGTGGAACACAGTTGGTGGGCGAGAAGACTGCTGAGGCTCCATGTTGGATGGCACCTTGTTAGACCCAGCAGATGGTGATGACATGATATTGGACACTATTGAGTTTCCATCAGTGCTGGACTTGCTTACGAGAGATTGATTCAAATGGTTTGATATCACAGATGAGGATCTGGAATATAGAAAGAAAGCAGCCTCTTTTTAGAATAAGCCAGAGTAATTCTCGAGCATCTGCACTTAACATTACTTCTAGAAAGGTTTCCTGGATAATGGAACATATTAATGATATTTCCTCTTCAACTCCCCGATTCTATTCATGCATGATGCAAGCATAGGATCCAGTTTCCACTAATGCTCACTCCTCACTGTACTATTTGAGCCAGAACAGAGCATGACCGACACACAAATTAATCATTCACCACTCTGTTCACACTAATCACAATATAAATTTCGAATGACATTTTTTTCCGAAATCCGAGACTTATGCGTTTTTTGAAGGGCCATATGTATTGCGTATTTTTAGACATTTAAGCATAACAAAATATGCAAAATGCATAACTCAGGCAGCCCCGTAGATATACCATCCGTAAAACAACTACAGAATTATTTCTAATAAAAGTGCACATGTTAATGCTAAAAATAGAATTTCTCATACTTAACCACTCAGTACTGGGAGAAGCAGATTATCACCCCTAGATCTACTGGCTGCAGGAAGGGTTGATCGGACATAAAAAACCTATTACAGAAAAATGCTAACAACGGGGAGCACCAGACAAAAACATATAAAGATTTTTGTAAATGAAAATTAAATCCATGCGTTTTAAAGTTTGAGTATACGCACAGTTTGTGTACATGCATTTTCAATAAAGTGTAAATAAAACAAAAACCAATATGTGAAACACTGGTCTCAATTTTAAAAGTTACCAGGGTTATAAATCGCACTAGGTCCAAATTGCATCACTTCATGAGGTTGATTTGTGAATAATTATATCTCCATAACTACAGTCCAAAGCAAGAATTGAACCAAAACGGAAGTAACCAAAAAATCCGTCCAGAACAATATATTGGAGCTGTATGACAATAAAATTGAAACTGCCTTCCTTGGTTTAGGCACGGAGACACAGAAAATTGGATTGTGTTAAATAATGTGACAGAAAAACATGATATCAAGCAATCCTGATTGACTCCTTTCATTTGGGACTGAATGATCACATACTAGCACAACTTTTTAAAATATGATGGGTAGATTCTTACCCGTCCGAAGTTGAAGAATACGCACTGGTAGCTGTGGTATTCTCACCATTTCCACCCACAAACCCAAAAGAAGGACTTGAATCTGAGCCAAAATCAATTCCAAATTGCAGATCTAACTGAGTGTTTCGTGGAATATGTCCAGGCATTTCAACAGCTGTAGCTGGAATCTGTGTTGTAAGAATATAAATATGGAAAAAAAAGATAAAAAATGATTTCAGTAAACGATTTCAAGCCATAACCATAAGTCAGTTTATGCATCAGCGATGGTTTGCAGATCTGCCAAGTAATGGAAATCTGAAACAGGGACATGGGCGTGAACCTCAAAAGTGAGAGTGAAAGTAGAAGAGTGGAAGTTCTGCCAAAAACGACTAGCTCTACCTATTAGCTGCTGCTAACCTCTAGTAAGATTATCTTTTTGAGTGAGAAAGTAAGATAGAGATAAAGAGATAAACAGATAGATAAACAGATAGATAGATAGATAGATAGATAGATAGATAGAGAGAGAGAGAGAGAGAGAGAGAGAGAGAGAGAGAGAGAGAGA